>BSBK01007356.1:1197500-1207382 GCA_027943335.1 Chamaecyparis obtusa
AAGTGGAAGTTGCCTATTGAAGAGAATGAAAAAACTTTTGGAGATAATAAGTGATGCAGGAGCATCCTGGGTGTAAGAGCAAATCTTGCATCACCCAAAAATATTTCTATTTTTTTTTATATTCAATAAGGGCTATTTTGTGCAGAGCTGCTATTTATGAAAAAGTTACTATTTTTTGGTAATTTTTGTATGTGCTCAGAATGATCTGATTTCTTTCTTGGAGGTTCATTTTGGTCATATAAGTCTGCCAGTAAAGTTTCATTGCCAGATCAAGTGTATATTGGAAGATATTGAAGATTTTCGGTATTGGTAGCAGGGTACAGAAACTTTGAACTCAGTTTTGAAGGCTTTAGAGGCCCCCGGATGAGGTCAAAAATTTGGGTGATGGGTGCTTGCGCTGGTCAAGCTTGTAAGCACTTCGTGGCATTTCCAAAATGGGGTTATAATAGCCGATCGGGTCAACTGGTGATGACTTATGGTCTTCAGAAGTTGGGCCACCTGAAATGGCGGAAAATAATTTTCTTCAAAATTTCTGTTCGGGTTTCAAAGGTTATCTTGAGCCGACTATGATGTAATGAAATGTAAAATAAAATAATTCTAAGTTTGGTCGGCCTTATTGGCTAAAATTCTGGAACCTTCCCAGGCGGTGGGGAATTGCCTATATAAGGAAGGCTGTATTATTGTCTTAAGTAGTTCAGAGTAGTTCTGGGTAATAGCTCGAGGCTTTGTCCTACAGAATATTGTAAGGGAATGCACATGTGGCTTTGCATATTGTAATTCTGAAAGTTTGTAATTCCACATTTGTGGAGATAATAAGAAGCCAATTTTCTGTTCTTGCATATTGTTGTTGTTTCTCTATTTCTGTTATGTGTTTGTGGTATTAAGGGGAGCACCCTTCATCAGGTGGTATCAGAGCAGGAGTTCTTGAGTGTGTAAACAGATCGCCGACCGTGAGGCAGTTTGCACCAGGACCGTGGCTAGGGTTTCAATGCGCATCGCGAAAATGCCTCCACGAAGGGAACGTGGCGGAAGAGCTGGTGTTGTAACACTTGAGGTTAGAGAGCTGCAGAGACAAGTGCGAGCATTGCAAGAAGAGATTCGCAGAGGAATGAATCTTAATGTCAGAGATGAAAGCGAGGATGAAGCCGAAGAAGAATATCAAGAAGGAGAAGTCCAAATTGTGAACCAGGAGGAAGAAAGACTTTTTCGGGCCATTTCTAAGATTGGGAAAAGACCTAAGATTGAGGTTCCTACATTTTTTGGAAATCTTAACCCAGAAGAATTGATCGACTGGATCAACGAATGTGAGGAATATTTTGAGTATGAAGATGTTGAGGATCCTTATAGGGTCAAATTTGCGAAAGCCAGACTGAAAGGTCATGCGAAGATATGGTGGCAAGAGATTCAGTTGGAGCGAAATAGAAGGGGAAAGGAGAAAATCACGAGATGGGATTAGATGGTGGATAAATTGAAGCGGCAGTTCATTCCTGTTGATTATGAGCTTGACCTACTGAAGAAAATGCAGAGTTTGAAGCAAGCAGGAAGATCTGTTCAGGAGTATACAGAGGAGTTCTATCGACTTCTCATCAGAACAGGCCACGCAGAAGCTGATAAGGAGAAAGTTGCCCGATACCTTAATGGGTTAAGGCCAAGCATTCAGGAGGAGCTGAATCTGGTTCGAATGAACAGTATTGAAGAGGCATACCAGTTTGCCCTAAAAGTAGAGGAAAAGCTGAACAAGAAGTTTGAGAGCAGACAAAATGGAAGAGGTCGCGGTGGACGATCTGGTGGACGGTCATATGGTGGCCGAAATGAGGATCCGAAAAAGAAGGATGAGGCCAGTAGTAGTCAGAATCAGTGAGGAAATAATTCCAATTGCTTCTAGGATCATAATAATAGAGATCAGAGAGGAAGAGGAAGAGGACAAGGATCTGGAAGAGGTGGCTTCCGTGGAACATGTTTTCACTGTGGAGAAGAAGGTCATAGGGCATTTGAATGTCCTCAGCGCCAAGGTAGAACAGACAGGAGAAATGAAGGCCAGGCCAGAGTTGCACATGTAGATGAAGATGCCAGATCATCAAATTCTGAAGATGCTGAAAGAGGAGAAACGTTGATTAACAGAAGAGTCCTGTTGAGTGGTGAGAATGAACCTGAGCAAAGGAGGAGCCTGTTTCACACCAGGTGCAAGTGTGAAGGTAAATGTTGTGATGTGATTATTGATAGTGGAAGCACTGACAATTTGGTGTCAGAAGAGATGGTGACAAAGTTGAAGCTCAAGAGACAGAAACACCCACATCCATATCGGATTGCCTGGGTACAGGATGACCACAAGGTCATGGTCAATGAACAATGCCTGGTGAAGTTCAAGATTGGCGGATACCAAGATGAGGTATTGTGTGATATCATATCTATGGATGCATGTCATATGTTGTTGGGTAGACCATGGCAGTTTGACAGATGTACTGTACATGATGGTCGTGCGAATACCTATTCCCTAACAAAGGATGGAGTGCGACATAAGCTAAAACCATTGAAGGAGACTGAAGAAAAGGTATGTGGTAATGCAAGGATAACTTTTGTTGATGGAAGAAATTTCCTAGATGGTATGAGACATGAGCATGTATGTTTTACTTTAATTCCAAAAGCTGGTAAAGAGGAAGTAGAAGATGTTCCTGTAGAAGTTGCAGATTTGTTGAATGAGTTTCAGGATATTGTATCCGATAACGTGCCTGATGGATTACCACCAGTCATGAAGATCAGTCATCAGATGGACTTGATCCGAGGAGCGAGTTTGCCGAATAAGGCAGCACACAGAATGACACCTGCAGAAAGTGAGGAGTTGAACAGACAAGTACATGAACTGTTACAGAAAGGATTGATCTGTGAGAGTCTGAGTCCCTGTGCTGTACCAGCAGTATTAGCACCAAAGAAGAATGGAGAATGGAGGATGTGTACAGATTCTAGGGCAATAAACAAGATCACAATCAAGTACAGGTTTCCATTGCCACGAATGGATGATATTATGGACTGTTTGAGTGGAGCTGTGTATTTCTCAAAGATAGATCTGAAAAGTGGATATCATCAGATTCCGATCAGAGAAGGAGATGAATGGAAGACTGCCTTCAAGACAAAGGAAGGACTGTATGAGTGGTTAGTCATGCCTTTTGGGCTAACCAATGCACCGAGCACTTTCATGCGGCTCATGAACGAGGTTCTGAAAGAATTTCTGGGGTAAGTTTGTCATTGTTTACCTAGATGATATTTTGATCTTTAGTAAGACATTGGATGAGCATATGATGCATATTCGTATGGTATTTGAGAAGTTGAGAGAAGAGAAATTGTTGATTAATTTGAAGAAGTACAGTTTTGCTGAAGAAAGAGTTAGTGTATTTGGGATTTGTAGTTTCAGCAGAAGGTCTAAAAATGGACCCAAAGAAGGTACAGGCTATCTTTGAATGGCCTACTCCAAGGAGTGCTACTGAGGTAAGATCTTTTCATGGTCTAGCTAGCTTTTACAGAAAGTTTATCAGAAATTTTAGCAGTATTTGTGGACCCTTGACTGAAACAATGAGAGGGGATAGAAAAGAGTTTAAGTGGACTAATGGGGCACAAAAAGTTTTCAGTTGTTGAAAACAAAAAGTTACAGAACAACCCATTTTAGCACTTTCAAATTTTAATAAGGTGTTTCAAGTAGATTGTGATGCTAGTTGGTACTGCAATAGGAGCTGTTATGAGCCAAGAAGGTAAACCTGTTGCTTATTTCAGTGAGAAGTTAAATGATGCCAAGAGGAAATATTCTGTTTATGATCAGGAATTTTATGCTATAGTTCAGGGATTAAAGAAGTGGAGACATTATCTGCTTCCTAAGGAGTTTTTTTTTGTATACTGATCATCAAGCTTTGCAATATTTGAATAGTCAAGGAAAATTGAATCAAAGGCATTTGAAATGGGTTGAGTTTTTGCAGAGTTATACATTTGTTTTGAAAATCACAGGAGTGGAAAGTCCTAATAGGGTTGCAGATGCTCTTAGCAGAAGGCAACTATTGCTGACAGAAATGCAGATTGAAGTGGTTGGGTTCAAGGAACTCAAGAATTTATATCCAGAGGATCCTGATTTTTGGTGAAGCTTGGAAAGCTTGTGCAGAACCTGTTACTCTAGACAGGACAAAATGGTTGGATTTCATCATCCAGGATGATATGCTATTCAGAGGGAATCAGTTGTGCATTCCATGAAGTTCTATGAGGGAGAATCTCATCAAGGAGAAGCATAGTGGAGGATTGGTTGGACATTTTGGTCGTGATAAAACCCTTGGTCTGGTTAGTGAGAATTATTATTGGCCACAGTTGCAGCAAGATGTGAAGAAGTTTGTACAGAGTTGTAGAGTATGTCAGATGGCGAAAGGAGTGAAGCAGAATACAGGGTTGTATCAGCCATTACCCGTACTAGAGAAGCCTTGGGAGGATATCAGCATGGACTTTGTTCTTGGTTTACCGAGGACTCAGTGGGGACATGATTCAATTTTTGTGGTGGTTGACAGATTTTCAAAGATGGCACATTTCATTCCCTACAAGAAGACTAATGATGCTGTTCATGTAGCAGAATTGTTTTTCAGAGAAGTAGTGAGACTTCATGGTTTGCCAAAGACCATAGTTTCAGATCGGGACACTAAGTTTGTTGGATATTTCTGGCGTACATTGTGGAAGAAGTTGAAGACAGATTTGACGTTCAGTTCATCACATCATCCACAGACTGATGGACAGACAGAGGTGGTGAATAGGAGTTTGAGAAATTTGCTGAGATGTTTGGTTGGAGATAAGCCAACAGGATGGGATTTGATTTTACCATAGGCAGAATTTGCATACAATAATTCTGTCAACAGGAGCACTGGTAAATCACCATTCCAGATTGTATATGGAAGTAGTCCAAGAAATGCATCTGAATTGAGGAAGATAGATAAAGGAGAAATAAGTAGTGCTGAAGCTGAAGATTTTGCAGAACACTTTGAAGAACATCCATGGGGAGGTGAGGAAGCATATTACCAAGATGAACGGACAGATATAAGGCTAAGGAAGATGAGAAAAGGAGGTATAAGGAATTTCAGGTTGGTGATGAAGTCATGGTTCATTTGCGGAAGGAGCGGTTTCTAGTTGGTACATATAACAAGCTGAAAATGAAGAAGTTTGGACCATGTAGGATACTGAAGAAACATGATTCAGGAAATGCATATGAGGTAGAATTGCCTACTGAGCTAAATATTTCACCAATTTTTAACATTTCAGATTTGATAGAGTATCATGAAGGAGGTGTTGAAGATGAGATCATAGCAGCATAATGGAGCATTCCAGCAACTAGTTCAGACACTAAGGAGATCGAAGATATACTGGACAGTCGTGTTGGCAGAAGCACAAGGAACAGGACATATGAAGAATATCTAGGTCAAGTGGAAAGGACGACCTGTTGAAGATTCATCATGGCTGACAAAGGAGGAGGTTAGCCGTCTTGGTTTTCCTCTGCACACCTGAGTCGTGACAGGGTCACTTCTCAAATTACCCCCGGGTGTCTGATGCGGGAGCATCCTGGGTGTAAGAGCAATCTTGCATCACCCAAAAATATTTCTATTTTTTTTTATATTCAATAAGGGCTATTTTGTGCAGAGCTGCTATTTATGAAAAGTTACTATTTTTTGGTAATTTTTGTATGTGCTCAGAATGATCTGATTTCTTTCTTAGAGGTTCATTTTGGTCATATAAGTCTGCCAGTAAAGTTTCATTTCCAGATCAAGTGTATATTGGAAGATATTGAAGATTTTCGGTATTGGCAGTAGGGTATAGAAACTTTGAAACTCAGTTTTGAAGGCTTTAGAGGCCCCGGATGAGGTCAAAAATTTGGGTGACAGGCGCTTGCGCGAGTCAAGCCTGTAGAGCGCTTCGTGGCGTTTCCAAAATGGGGTTATAATAGCCGATCGTGGTCAATTGGTGATGACTTATGGTCTTCAGAAGTTGGGCCACCTGAAATGGCGAAAAATAATTTTCTTCAAAATTTTTGTTCGGGTTTCAAAGGTTATCTTGAGCCGACTATGATGTAATGAAATGTAAAATAAAATAATTCTAAGTTTGGTCGGCCTTATTGGCTAAAATTCTGGAACCTTCCCAGGTGGTGGGGAATTGCCTATATAAGGAAGGCTGTATTATTGTCTTAAGTAGTTCAGAGTAGTTCTGGGTAGTAGATCTGGGTAATAGCTCGAGACTTTGTCCTACAGAATATTGTAAGGGAATGCACATGTGGCTTTGCATATTGTAATTCTGAAAGTTTGTAATTCCACATTTGTGGAGATAATAAGAAGCCAATTTTCTGTTCTTGCATATTGTTGTTGTTTCTCTATTTCTGTTATGTGTTTGTGGTATTAAGGGGAGCACCCTTCATCAATAAGGGATAGAGAGGATCCAGACTACATGTATCAAGAGCTTTAGGTTGAAGGATTTTAATTTGTGCATACTTAAAAATCCTATTTGAAACTTACAGACTATAAATTTGATTTGAAATTTTTGATTAGATTGAATTTATATTGATTAAACCTTAATTGAATTTTAATTGATTAGACCAAGTGAGTTCAATAAATACCTTTTCCAATCTATATTTCTATTTATTGATTAGATTTATTAGATAGGTAAATTGAATTTTAATTGATTCTAGAACTTTCAATACTTTCTACTTGAATTTTAATTTCAATTATAACTTTCAATACTTTTTTCAATTGATTAGAATAGATCAAGATTCTATATGAAGAATAATTCCACTCTAGATATATTAAATTGATTAGATTGATTCTACGTAAACTAAATTTAAATTGAAATTAGATTGATTCTTTTTTCAATTGATTAGAATAGATTGATCACCTGTATTATGTCTTAATTAGGTCTTAAGGGGTCCTATTAGGTCATGTTCTAGGTTACTGCATTAGGATCAATGGCCTCATCCATGGATCTTAATTAGGTCTTAAGGGGTCACATTAGGTCTTAAGGGGTCATCTTAGGTCTTAAGGGTCTTAAGGGGTCCTATTAGGTAATATTAATCATGTTAGGTCTTAATGGGTCATGTTAGGTCTTAAGGGGTCCTATGAGGTAATATTAGTCATGTTAGGTCTTAAAGCGTCATATTAGGTCATGTTAGGTCTTAAGGGGCCTATTAGGTCATGTTAGGTCTTAAGGGGGTCCTATTAGGTAATATTAGTCGTGTTAGGTCTTAAGGGGTCATCTTAGGTCTTAAGGGTCTTAAGGGGTCCTATTAGGTCATATTAGGCCATGTTAGGTCTTAAGGGGTCCTATTAGGTTATGTTAGGTCTTAAGGGGTCCTATTAGGTCATGTTAGGTCTTAAGGGCCTTAAGGGGTCATATTAGGTCATGTTAGGTCTTAAGGGGGTCCTATTAGGTCATGATAGGTCTTAAGGGGTCCTATTAGGTCTTATTATTCATGTTAGGTCTTAAGGAGTCAAGTTAGGTCTTAGGGGGTCATCTTAGGTCTTAAGGGTCTTAAGGGGGTCATGTTAGGTCATAAGGGTGTCCTATTAGGTCATTTTAGGTCTTAAGGGGTCATATTAAGTCTTAAGGGGTCCTATTAGGTCATGTTAGGTATTAAGGGATCATATTAGGTCTTATTAGGTCTTAAGGGGTCATGTTAGGTCTTAAGGGGTCATATTAGGTTATGTAGTCAAGGATGGTGGATCCAACAAAGGACAATCCAAACCTTGCAGCCAAAAGAATTACACAACAGAATACTCAACACAATAGTCAACACCACAAATGTTTCAAGTTATTTGCATTAACATGCCCAACTGTAAGGCCTTCCCGAGTTAGGGCCAATTACAAAATGAAACAATTCTACAAGATCCACAATTAGATCCAATACAATCTCAGCTAGCCCAGCTCTGAAGACAATCAAAAACTGATGGAAACCCTAAGGTGGATCTAAAATTGAGCTCGCAAGCCTCCAAGAAATCTCCTTGTCTCCAAGTATGAAATCCCTAGCTCTGCTACTATCATATTACAATCTGATCTGCGAGAACATCAAGAAATTTTCCACAACTTTGCAACTGAATTCCAAATCTACTAAGTCTCCAAGTTTTTGATCTCCAAAAAATCTATCTATCCAAATCTATCTTCTCCCCTTAAACATCTACCCAAGCCCTCTTTAAATACTAATCATCAGCCACAAGTTGACTAGATGAAACCCTTAACACCCCCAAACAAATAATTAAATGCCATACAAGTTGGCTTACAAATGTATACAAACATTTAATTTTGCATGTCGGCCCAAGACAATGGCTACCAACAATTAGTTCACCAAGTCAGCTCAACAAATCACCCAGAACTCTAGTCGGTAAGTCAGAACTACAAAGCAACAGTAAAATTACCAAGCACGCCAAGCATCACCGAGCACCAGTATCGACCGAGCAACTGCAGGCATGACTGAGCAACAATTTTACTGAGTGCCAGAGACTACCAATTTCCTTTAGTGACTGAGCTTCCTTCAATGACCAAGACCGTCGGTCAAGGCTGCAACCAAGTAAAATTGGCCAAAACACAAACCCTCCATGCAGTTTAACAAGGACACAGAATGCCCCTACCTTAATCTTGGATGCCCCCTGCATTAGACTCCCTAGGTTCCAAAATATGTTCATATGTGAGAAGAACATCTTCCAGGATTCAACACATAAATCCTGAATTGGTTCTTCACATACAAGTCCTCCACCTTTTCTGCTTGCAAAGTCTTCCACTTCAGCTTTCTCTATCTCTTCAAGTCTTTTCTTGACGATGTACAGGTCAGTTCTCCATACTGATCATTCATTTTCTCAGGATCCACAATCTCAACTTGGCTACCAATACTTAGGCTTCTCCTACCGAGGGTTGTATCCATCAAAGGCATTAGTGAAAACTTCTTGTCATTCTTCTCAACAGTAAACACATTTCTTACATAGTCATAAATAGCTCTGAAATCATATTGCTAGGGTCTATCAAGCAATATATCACAACTATTCATCTTCACAATGTCACAAAGCACAAGATCCTTGTACTGGCCAATCTGAACATCAACAAAGCATTGTTCTCTAACTTCCAAAGCATGAACATCTTGCAATCAGCCAAGCCTATAAGGACAAGGATGTTTCATTCTACTCAAACCAAGTTTTTGAACCAGGTCCTCAGCAAAAAGGTTATCAGTACTACCACTATCAACAATAACATCATAGAGTTTACCTTCAGTCTTGCATCGGGTCCTAAACAAGTTACTCCTCTGACAAGGTTCATCCTTTGTACCGAGCAATGTTCATTGAAGTGGCAAGTTCTCTGATTTAGGTTCATTCTAAATATTCTCATTCATCACAATACTTCATCGGTCAACCTTCTTCTCTGTACACTCAAAAGAAAGATGCCCTTCCTCTCCATAGTTATAGCAAGTACCCTTAAAGATAACTCTACCTGTCTTCTTCTTTGGGTTCTACATGGTTTCTATTCATCTTCTGCATCAGTCGGTTTCTCTCCTTCACTGAGTGATCAATATTTTCTTTTCCTCAAGAGTTGCTAGGTTGTTTCCTCTTCAACTTATCTTCTACGTTCAGATCATACTGATAAGCATCTTCAACAGAATCAATCTTTAGCATACCAAGCTCATCCTCAATATTGAATCTCATACCATTCACATACCGAGCTACCTTTTCCTTACCAAGCTCTCGGTGTCTAGACCAAATAGTAAGTTTGTAGAACTCCTCGGCATAATCTTCAACAGAAAAATCCTTCTATTTCAGATTTTGCAACTTCTTAAACAAGTCAAGCTCATAATCAGCCGGTATGAACTTAGCTTTCAACTTAGTCACCATCAATCTCCAC
>BSBK01007359.1:600000-815000 GCA_027943335.1 Chamaecyparis obtusa
CAAAAACAACAAGCAATAATCTCTATAGTTTAGTTATAAAATCGATGTTAATGGCTATACAAACAAAATTATTTGTACATGGATTTTTAATCACTAACCAATTTCTAAGATGATTATTAATTCTCCACAAGTCTTTAATACCAATTCTTCCTAGCTTCTATATTTATTAAAATAGTTTGGTAACAAAAATTTGGTACAAGAGAACATTTTATTTAAATCACGCGAAATCAATCCTCTTTTCATCAAGCAAAAAAAATAGAACATTAAAGAAAAAGAACCATATAGGGATGATTGCATATATATCAAAAAAACATCTTAAAGTAATTCCCTAAAGAAAGTATGATTTAAGTTTCATTCTATTCTTATTCCATGTCCAAACACAAATGAAAAATATGCAATTCTTCTATATCAAATCTACTTATTTACAAAAAAAAATACCTGACAAATCTTCTTGTTGTTGTTACCAACTGTCACATTTTCCCCTCTGATTCATGTGCTTCTTCTTTTGTTATGTGTCTTATTCCACCCTGCCAAGTATTAATACCCATACCTATTACACACCTTCAGATTTTCATATCTCACTATTATATTTTCTTCTTTTTATTCTTTCCCCATATACTTCTTGGTGTCCCTTGTATTAATGTTGCCTCCTTTTTTTAACCTTCTCCACTCCCTAAAAATGTGTTCCCTTACTCCTTGCGTGATCTGAGGATCTCTTGTTATCTACCCTATGCATCTATTAACCCTGCCAAAGAATGTGGTAATAAAGCCACGTAAGGGAATTAAAATCCTAAGTGGAATCTCTGTCCACTCCTTATAGTTCCATGCGCATTCCCATCAATCATTTCCAAATGTTGTGAACAAGCAGTTCTTCCCTGACCATGCGCGCAATAAGAGGAAGTTAACAAATTGCTTCCAAAGACAAGCTTCCATGCCACTAGTTTAGGAGGCAATTAAGAGTTAATTAAAAGTTCTTGTCTGCAATAATTTTTTTCTACTTTGAGCGAATAATTTCCCTCATCCCCTAAATTTTAGGATATGACTATTATGGTTTTAAAAAAATTGGTTGTGACATTTTGTTGGGTTGTTTCTATTTTTGAGCAATTAGACTCCTAAACTACATTTTTTTCTAAATTTTTTATTCTAAATTGTTATTTTTTTCTTTTTGCATTATTATAGAATCGGAAAAAAGAAGTGAGTCTGAGAGGCTGACAATTTTGTGGCAAAAAATTTCCAATAAAACTTAATATTTTATTCTTATTGATTGATTGATTTGGTTCAAATCTGCATATGTCAATATTTAAAAAAATGTGATTGAAGCCTACGTCAACCCTCAAATTAAGATAAATCATTCCTAAATTGAACCAATGCAAATCTCAAAATAAAAAACAAGAGTTGACAATTCGAGTCCCTACCTCATGTAAAGAAATAGAAGAAAGTATGAACTAGTTAGGTACTTGACTTTGGAGTAGGGTACATAAGTTGCATCACTTGATTTGGGCTATGTTGTGTAGAATGCAAATAGTGACAAGATTTATCTGTACATCGTGAGTATGCACTAGTTAGGTACTTGACTTTGGAGTAGGGTACAAAAGTTGCATTACTTGATTTGGGCTATGTTGTGCAGAATGAAAATAGTGACAAGATTTATCTATACATTGTGAGTATGCCATGGTTTTGCAAGTAGTAGTGATCTCTCATTCCATCTTGTAGAAAACAATGACTAGTGCCTAATTGTGATAAAAGAATAGTTGAAAAAGGCAATTTAATGAATAATAATAAAAGCCTTAGAATTTCTAGTTTAATAAAATACTTTGAATTAAGACACTGAGAAAATCCACATTCAATAAAAGTTTGATGTATGTGAATACCTTGTGAAGTGGAGGCACATTTGGGGATCTTTTTGAGCCAAGCAATAAGAAAAAACTAAAACAAATATGACTTGGGGGTGCTTCAGCTTAGGGAGTACCAAAGTTTCCAGTATAAACCCCCAACCACAAAATACCAAAACCACTTTCTCAATTCATGTGAAAATATGCTCTTGCATAACTAATATGCATGTATGAATCTAACTTTTGCTTATATATATTTCTCCAATGTTATTTATTTGCTTCAATTCTATTGCATTAATATTAGAATTTAATTGATATTGTTGACAAAACATGGCTAAAATTTGGAGAGGGCTTTTGTTATAAGCTCACTACTCACAATCACATCACTCAAATATATTGTTAACCAATCAACAAGCACTGAAATTTTTTGAAACACCTACTACACATGAGAATTCTATGTTAACCCAACATGCTTCAGAAATTTCACTATACCAATATTTCTATGTACAGATCTTTAATGAATAAAACAAATATTAGCACAAGCCAATTATTGTGCATTCAAGATACAAAACCTACCATAATGATGCAGTAGAAATATATTTGGAAGTCAAACAATGTTTTGACAACCCAATAAATTTTCCTTAACCCACCACTCGTCAAAAAATAACCATAGATATCAAAGGAAGCATTCTTTACATGTTTTACAATCTAATTCCAGGAAATATCATTGGTACAATATATTTTGAGAGGATGTTACCAGATCAAAGTATCACCAGTGTTGTAGAACAAAGTAATCATTAAGCACTTCAAGAAAAAAAAAAATCCACTCGAGGGAGATAAGGTTCCTAAATGCAAAGATATTTAAGACTAATCTCCTATGAAATTAGAGTGCTCAATGTGAGAAAGCGCATAAAATATTACGACTACAAGTTAAATATTGGTAATGAATTATTTCTTTACATGTATTGACTATCCAACACAGGGAATGCAGGCATATCCAAAATGTCATAAAAAGATGTGAAGTATCATAAGTGTTGTAGAAGAGTAATTCCTAAGCACTTGATAATAATCCAGTCCAGCCCATGAAACTAGGAAATCCAAAGACAAGGGACTTTTTGTAAAAGTATAGTGCCTAATTTGGATAAGTTACAACCAATATGGAAAAAAAAGCTTAAAACAATTCCTACAAAATGAGGAGAGGACAATGAGCATATTCAATAAGCTCAACATCCAACAAATGGGAAGACCTTATTCAAATAAGCCATCTAAATCATAGAAATGAATGTAACTAGGAGCTTCCTAATCAAAAGAAAATTACAAATCAAATCTAAAAAATTCCAAGAAAAAAGATAATGTGACCACTAAGCATAGAAAATAAGAATTGTTCGTCATCTTTCTGGCCTACAAAAGAAATTATGCAGTTCACTCCTTTGTCTTTGTCTTTCATTTCTGTCTATGTAATATTCTTGACTAGTAGTTGTAGGAATCTTGTGCCACAACTTCAAATAAGAAAATCACAACTGGCTATCTACAAGTGGATAAATAAAAAATTAATACATGGCAATAGAAAATCATTTCTTATAATCTAGTAGTTTAATACTTGATTTAATGGATAAAAATCACAAAGACGAGGGTAGAGGGATTAGATTCCTACATAAATATCAAAACAAGTAACAACCATTTACTTGACAAAATAAATCCCAGAAATAAATATGAACATTGAAGAAAGAGAAAATAAAATTAATATAAAGAAAACCAACTAGAAAATTGTAATGGCCTTCCAGACAATATTGTTGCATGGAAATGAAAAGTATTGGATTCAGGTGTAGATTTAGAAAATCTTTAAGGCCCCTAATACTTGAAATTCATCATCTCTCAAATCCCTGAAAAAGTGGAGAAGCACAAAATGAATAAGCACATGAGTCCAGACAGCTAAAATCACTGACAAAGTAGAGAAGATAAGCATACTAGTCCAAAGATGTCATTTTGGATAGTTGCAAGAAAATAATTAAAGCTCCAAATAAATTTTAAAAAAAAAATAAGAAGAATTATGTACTAACTTTTACCAGTTTTATCCAATAGAAGACAGATAAATACCTAATTACTATTATTTGAATTACTAAAAATATATGTAAAGAAATATACTAAAATTTACCAATATGATTGGCTAATACAGAGGAAAATTGCATGGGATAGATGCATTTTTGACCCCTATCATCATAAAATTGATAACTTCTTTTTTATTATTAGTATTATGACAAAAAATGAAAATCAAACTGCATTTATATTAGAGAAGAAAACTGCACAAAAAGAGTAGGGAAGAAAATAGACACAATCAAGATAAATGTCTCAGGGGAAAAGGAAGTCTTTCTTATTTAATTCAACCAAACACCATTTCACCTCTACCATTACAACATTAACAAAATTTCAAACTTACACAAATACAAATATCAAGACTAAATTTATACCCAATTAAATTGCAAATGTCAAATAAAAACCCAGTCGTACAAAGATGCCATGTTTATTGAACATATAAAAAGATTGCATAAGGAAGGTTAATTAAATCAAGCTACAGTAATCTTCAAAGACATGGACAAACAAGGTTTATGTGCCCAAGTCTCTAAACATGCTTTTCTGTTGCGGGGTTCTTTGAAGGCTAAATATGTTGCACGAGGGAGAAGAGTTCATGATCACATGATAGAAAGTGGTTTCAGCTTGGATTTATTTCTCTAGGTAATAAACTTTTTTATGTATGCCAAGTATGGGAGTTTGGAAGAAGCACACAAAAGTTTGATGAAATACCCAAGAGAATTGCAGTCTTCTGAAATACTATGATTGTAGGCTATGCCAGGTAAAAATATTTGGAAGCTTTGGAATTTTTTTATGAGATGCAGTGGAAAGGTGTTGCATCTAAATATGGTAAAGTACTATTCAACACAAAGGATACATGAGAAACCTTGAAAGGAAAAGTAGAATTAAGTACATGTTTGATAAAAATAGACATGAAATAAAAAAAGGGAGCCCAGAGAATTTCAAGGGAAGAGTTTATAATACAGTTTAATCTATCCTAAAAAAAATTAATGGGAGAATGTAGCAATAGGTGTCAAATCTATGTTGTAAACTTGATCATGTGCACATCTCATTATGGGAAATAAACATATTTAAGAAACTTACAAAACTTGTGATTATTCATTTCTATTTTAACATAAGAATATAGTCATCTTTAAAGATGTAGATATATAAGTGTGTTAATTTACTTTGGTTAGAATTTTTTCTTCAATTCAAATTTTCTAGACCAAATATTTTATGCATTCTCTATTATGATGTCAAGACTCTTAATTATAAGATGATTATTTAGAAAATATAAATTGTTTAACCCTTCATAAATAAAATTTAAAATAAATAAATATAAGACAACTTCTAATTTTATAATATTATTAATATTCTTAAAATAGATTAAAATCAATTTCTAATTACAAATTTATTAAAAAGACTAATCTTAAGAATTAAATATTTAAGCAATATATAAAAATATCAAATATTATTGAGATAGGGATCATCCTTATGTGAAAAAAATATATAAAAAACTCAAATTTTGTATATTAACATAGGAATATGTATTTGAAATTCCCAGCATTAAACATTGTATACAACATTCATAACTACCCCAAAGGAGATTCATAGTTACAATTATTTGCCTTGACTATGATAAGAAAGATTGAGTTTTTACTATAAAAAAGATAGAAACATTGTTTAACAAAGAGTTTATTATGACAGGGACCCAAAAATAAAATGAAGAGATTAATATCAGTAATAAAGAAATCAAAAGGATCTTGACTCTTTTAATAGACTAACAACAATTGCTCTTCTACCTATATTATTTGAAAGCTTTCTTAATAACAAAGAATAGCTTATTTAAACATAATAGCCACCCAAAATTGGTTTAACTATAACAAGAGTTGTGTTACAGCAGGAGTCCAGCCTAATAGGAAAGAAAATCATGATTAAGAAAAAAATTAAAAGACAAATTGACCAATTGTAAGATAGAGTTACTTGAAAAGAGGGATATTTACAACTTAACACCTACAATAAAATAGCTTGTGTAATCAGACAAAATGTTGCTAAATTATGTGGCTAGTTTGAAATAGAGGTTAAAATATTAGTTTCCACTAATTACTAAATCTTTCAATACAAATCTTTGATACTTATTGTTTACAATGCAAATAACTTATTATAATTTGATTTACTTAATCCTATTACTCTATTGTCTTTGAGGTTGAAAGTATCTATTGAAATAATACTTATCTCAATGGCTGCACTACAAATTTTCTATTTCAAGAATTAGTTGGATACATGAGACAAATTTAATACTCAATTCATGAGTTAAGGATCCAACATTGCATATTATAATTTCTCAAAAATCAAATTCATGGTTACATGCCTGATTTCTATTTATTTAGAATAATTAAGTCCTAGCCATTCAATGAAGTTTTCTTTCTTTTGGCATGTGCACAATTGTGGTAGGTATATTCTAGACTAGTATGACTGAATCTGTGATAACAAAGATGTCAAAATTAGAATCATTAACTCAAGATGAACAAATTTCATGTTGTCCTTGATATTTAGCTCTTGATGAACAAATTCTTGAAATGGTTGAAGACTATGAATTCACTTAGCACTCAATATCTAGAGAAAGAGATAAAGATGGGCATTGTATACAAAGAGGAAGAAGAACACACCTTTGCATAGTCAAAATTTGTTTTGACACATGGCAAAACATTACTAGGAAGAGACCTGGGTGTATTAGTCCATGCGGAAAGAGCTCCACCATCCATGTCATATTTTAGAGGGAAAGAAACTTTTATTGCTAGATCTGATACATCATACCCAAAAATATGCATGCATTCTTTCAGAGAGAATAAGAAACATAGAGATATGGAGATATGGAGGGGGGATAGAGATAAAATATAGAGTGAAACATTGAAAGGGAGAACGAGAGAGAGAGAGAGAGAGAGAGAGAGAGAGAGAGAGAGAGATGTATGAAGTGATATATGAGAGGTATTTAAGAGGGATTATATATATATATATATATATATATATATATATATATATATATATATATATATATATATAAGGAGTTTAAAATATAAATATTTTACAATAATTCAAATTTTAATGGAACAAAATAATTGTAAATTGAACTATTAATGACTTTTGTTTGTCATAGTAATTTTTAGATCTATATTAGATTAAAAATCTAGAAAAAACTAGTCAAAATATAAAAATGTAAATATTAAAAATAACAATAATTTGAAATATATAATATTAATAATAAATAATATAATCTAAGTATATCATTAGCTTATTAAATTATTTTTAAATGCTTTAAAAAGTGATAGATAATAAAGGTGATAAAGACAAGTGGGTGCAAGATAAATAATTCAAACTTAAATAGAAGAAAAATAATTATAAATTAAATTATTTATAATAGCTTTTATTTATGATTGTCATAACATAAATAATTAGAATAAATATTAAAGAATAGTAACATTATTAGTACTTGTACTTGAATAGAGGTAATTTGGAATCACCTCTATATGTGTAAAAGTGTGAGGGAAATATGAGATCTATTCTCAAACCCAAATTCCCAAAGAAGAGATCCAATTTGATCAACCAAGAGGTTAATACACAATCGAATCAATCTATAAAGAATATGGAAGAGAGAGAGAGAGAGAGAGAGAGAGAGAGAGAGAGAGAGAGAGCAAATCTAATATTTCCCTATAAAGGAATTATGCTTGGAATATGGAATAATTGAAATACAAATACTAACCTCAAATTAGGGCAGATCTGGAAAATGTCAAATTCTGATGTTTGTGTGTACTTTCAGGCAATTCTGCAACCTGTTCCGAACTGGAAATGCCGAGACAGAGAAAACCCAAAAATCTTTCTCCAAGATGAGCTCAGGTCGGGTTTGACCCTCATAAAAGGTCGAATACTACATTCTTTATTTGAAGGTCGATTCTGACTTTGTTCATAGATCTCGTAAGTTTTCTGAAAAGGGTATCCAAATTCGCTCCTAGATCCAAAATCCCGCACCTGTACCTACAAGAAAAAGAGGATTTTTGTTGTTTGTTTGGGGGGGTTTGCCTTGGTCAAACCTAGAATTGGAATCAACCTTAATATTGAAATTGAAATAGGAATGCTAGCAAGTAGTAGAAATGGATCTAACAATGAAGCTATGCAATTTGATAGATATGTAATTGTATTTTGAATGTAAACAAGTATATTGATATGAAAGCTTGCACATAACATTAATAAATGTAAATCAAACCTCCATGATTGTATGCTTGGAATCCACCTTGAGAGAAGAATGAAATGGATCTTGAAGATGAACAAAGGATCTTGAAGGAAGATCACACCATCATGATGGCTAGATCTAGGGTTTGAATGATGAATCTTGAATGCTTGAACCAAATCCTTCAATGACTTAAATGCTTGAATCCTTGATCTTCAATGGAGAACTTGGATGGAGAAGAAGACTTGAATGATTGAATGGATGCTTGCTTGAACTTGAGAAAATCTTGAGAGCTTGGTGCCTTGATCATGAAAGTGGATGGAGAAAATGAGAGAGGAAGGCCTCCTTTTATAGTGAGCTAGGGCACAATCCTTTAGAGGGGCCACCTTGGAGAATTAAATCCCAATTAGGTCCTAACCTTTATAAAATATTCCTAGATTAAATGTAATTAGAGGATTTACCATTCTGAAACCTGAAATGGCCGACTCGGAGGCGGCAAAACAAATATCCCGAAAGCCCAATACTCGAAAATCAAGGATTTTGAAGATTTGAAGGAGGGGGGAAAATCAAGGTTAGGACTGACCTGGTCAGGTTCAAGCTTGATCCTAACCTATTCAAGTTTGAGCTCGATCCTAACCTAGTTAGGTTCAACCTCGAATCTAACCCTGGGCCCAAATCTAATCAGAACCAAGACGGGAGGTCCCGAGGATGCTCGAAGACCTAGAAATGACACCAGAATAGGACAGAATGCCAGGGATAAGCATAAAATCCTATGATGACTATGGTGAATTCCAAGAGGACCTATTTCTAAGTCCTACCTAGAAAATAGAGCCACTAAAGAGGGAAATTCAAGAGAATTCTTGAGATCCTAACCGTAATTTCACCTATAATGAAGGAATCAAGTGCAGAAAAGAAGTGGAAAGTGAGGAGAAAGCCAGATCAAAGAAAAGATCAATTCAAGGCATTTGATATGACCCCAAACCACTTACTTGGAGGGCTAAATTCTATTAACATGGAAGTGCTTCCATTTTAAGACGATACATTAAGCCCCCACTTTAGCAAGAGTATGGACTCGATGAAAACTCTTGGTAAAGGAGAAGAAAAAGAAGATCCGAGTGGATTCAAAATGAGATAGAATGACACTTAGTAATGAACACTAGCCCCCAGACCAAGGATTCTAACTCAACATACACGCATGAGGGTGCAAAAAAAGAAAGGACACAAAATGGGTTAATACTAAAACAAACCCAAATCAACTAGCATAAGAAACCTTGCTAAGAAATATTTCTTATACTAATATCATATTTGGAAAACTATCATAAAAGCATAAACTTACATAAGAAAGAAAAGAAAAATACTATAAATAACATAGCTTCATGATCCAGTCCTACTAGCATGAAAGAGAAAAGAGTGATTACGTCACCTAGTAAGATGCCCACCTTACCATGAATCACCCTGGAGGGAGAGCCCAACAGGTTCACCCATAAACTATGCTTGCAATTTTAATGCATCTTCTGATGGCTTTTGGAATACCCATAGATCCACCTTCTTGTATCACTATGAATGTAAAATGCGTGTCTCCTTAGGATTTAGCAACTTATGTGTGTTACCTTCGGAAGATTTAGCATATAGGTACGTGTCTTTTCAGGATTTAGAAACTTATGTGCGTTACCTTCCAAGATTTAGCATATTGGAAAATTTGAAACATGCATGTCTCCTCAGGATTTAGCAACTTATGTGTGTTACCTTCAGAAGATTTAGCATATAAATGGGTGTCTTTTTAGGATTTAGCAACTTATGTGCGTTACCTTCCAAGATTTAGCATATAAAAGTTAAAAAAAACTATAGTACAAGGGAGACCCTATATATGCCCCCCTCCTTAATATGGCAAAAACATACTATTTTGACATGTTAAGGAAATAAAAGAATAAGGATAAAGCCTTCTTCAGCATCAAGACAATATCCTCAAACAACACCCAGTCCAAGCCAAGAAGGTCACAGCTCCTATGAGGCCATGGAAGGGACGAATGTTAAGAGATATCATCCAAGAAGTGAAAAGAAAGTAACCCTTATGAGGGATAGCACACTATTTAGTTTCCAAGGTGAGAGATATATCAACCATGAAAACCCAATGTCAAACAGTAAAAGAGGTTGTGATCAAGGGCAAAGATCCTTAATGCAAACCAAAATTTTCATGTATGATTGGTTATCACATATTAGATAAATACTACTTACCCAAGGAAAGAGGTGAATCCCAGAAAGACAGAAGGAAATGGCATCCTTGCCCCCCAAGTGTAGGAACAAAGATGGAAGAGGATACCTACTTCACAATGTAAGGAGATATCATGTTTAGCAACAATGTATACCATATTATTAGCGAGGGATATTGACCCCTACATCCAAGAACATAGATAATCATGAAAAAGATATGTCACTCATGGAAAAAGGATCCTCAAAGAAAGAGATCTTATCAACAAGACCCCCACCAAAGAGGAGTGCTTTAGATAAAATATCAACTTTCAAAAAGGAGGGAACAAAGATTCAATCATCAAGCCCCCTGCAATCAAGAGGAAGAGGAATCTTCAAAATTAGGGAAACAACTCTAACACCAAAGCCAAGATGAGAGTTTATAAAGAACATAATTTGCAAAATAGAGAAGAAGTGACGACCTAGAACAACAACTTCTCATATAAGAAATTTATCCATAGTCAAAACATATATCAATATTTTGAAATAATATTACAATATAAACAAATACCACTAAGCTAAGGAAAGTAGTTACCTAGACAAAGAGAAAGAAAGAGATACCTTGCCCCCCATAGATAGAGACAAGGGATACCTTCGCAAAACAAATGTCTTAGAAAATATATCTTGAAAATAAAATATAGATTCTATGGATGATTAAAAACATAATGCAAAGCCATAGAAAAATAGGAGAGAAAGAATAGCAGTTAAGCCCTAAAAAGACCTAATGGATCGTAGAAGACTGGATAAAAATACACCTCTTGCTCCCCAGTCATGAGACAAGAGGGGAAGAACATTTACATTATATCTAAAGGAGGGGAATCCCCTATGTCAAAATTATGAAGGAATTGTAAAATTGCACGAGAGTGAGATATAATTCCTAAAGCGACTCTTTCTCTAACATATAACTTGAAATGTTTACAATCAGCAAGTAAATGTTTGTTACTATAATGAAAAGGACATTTGTATGTATATAAAGCATCAATCGGCGTAGGTCGAAAGATTTCTTTTTTCAAATTCATTAGCTCAACATATACCTTCTTAGCAACTTCTTGATGAGTATTAGGGTTATCTAAGATAGGTGTGGGGAGAAGAATGTGAAGAGGAGGACGATGTTTAGCATCACCTACCTTAACTTGAGACTTTGAACAACCAACACCATACATATCTGGTTTAGGGGGTATATGAACTAGAAACCTAATACCATGCTCATTAACTCCTAGCCCTAAACCTTTATAACCTTGTTTAGTCACCATATTATATCCGGTAGTGTACATATTATGTAAAGTTTCTACAGGAGGTGATTGTTTATCATATTCATGAGTAAAGGTTGTATAAGGTGGGATAATAGGTTTTGAAGAAGTTTCTTTACCCTTTCCTTTAATATCATCATGAATCAGAGAAGGTAAATCAAAGAAATCTTGCACATCTACATACTGAGCTATAGCTTGAATCCCATCATAAGTACAGGAAGAGCGAGGATGAACAAATGGAGAATTAGGTATCAGATTAGGATTAGGAAGATTAGGATTGATAGGATTAGGAAGATTAGGAGATGGTGTATCATCTACCAAATTCTTCACGTAATCCAAAAGATGAATAAGGCTACCACATAAATCCCTAAGAAAAGTTTTAAATGTAGGCAAACTAGTGTCGGTTAACTTCACAAAAGCATAGGCAAGAGCAAAGTGAAGGGTCATCAACATAAGGAAGTGAATGAAACTTTCATAAACATCATAGGTATTATAAAGAGATGCTAAAAGAAGAGTAATAAAGAACATGACCATGCACCAAAACATCTTAACAATCTCCATAATGCAAGAAATGTTTTTGTATTTTATTGATTATATAGATTTGTTTTTGGATTTTTGAATTTAAGATGCAAGAGCCTAATCTAAATGATCTAACATCAAAAAGAAAGAGAGTAAGCACGTTGGGTTCACCAAAATGAATAATGAAGGTGAACACACAAGAGAATGCAAAGGGAAATCTAACACCAAAAAAAGAAAGAGAGTAAGCTAATCGGGTTCAGCAAAATGAATAGAGGTAATTTGGAATCACCTCTATATGTGTAAAAGTGTGGGGGAAATATGAGATCTATTCTCAAACCCAAATTTCCAAAGAAGAGATCCAATTTGATCAACTAAGAGGTTAATACACAATCAAATCAATCTATAAAGAATATGGAAGAGAGAGAGAGAGAGAGAGAGAGAGAGAGAGAGAGAGAGAGAGAATCTAATATTTCCCTATAAAAGAATTATGCTTGGAATATGGAATAATTGAAATAAAAATACTAACCTCAAATTAGGGCAAATCTAGAAAATGTCAAATTTTGATGTCTATGTGTACTTTCGGGCAATTCTGCAACTATTTCGGACTGGAAATGTCGAGATAGAGAAAACTCAAAAATATTTCTCCAAGATGAGCTCAGGTCAGGTTTGACCCTCATAAAAGGTCAAATAATACATTCTTTATTTGAAGGTCGATTCTAACTTTGTTCGCAGATCTCAGAAGTTTGCTGAAAAAGGTATCCAAATTCGCTCCCAGATCCAAAATTCTGCACCTGTACCTACAAGAAAAAATAAAAATTTGTTGTTTGTTTGGCGGGGTTTGCCTTGGTCAAACCCCGGTTTGGAATCAACCTTAATATTGAATTGAAATAGGAATGCTAGCAAGTAGTAGAAATGGATCTAACAATGAAGCTATGCAATTTGATAGATATGTAATTGTATTTTGAATGTAAACAAGTATATTGATATGAAAGCTTGCACATAACATTAATAAATGTAAATCAAACCTCCATGATTGTATGCTTGGAATCCACCTTGAGAGAAGAATGAAATGGATCTTGAAGATGAACAAAGGATCTTGAAGGAAGATCACACCATCATGATGGCTAGATCTAGGGTTTGAATGATAAATCTTGAATGCTTGAACCAAACCTCTTCAATGGAGTAAATGCTTGAATCCTTGATCTTCAATGGAGAACTTGGATGGAGAAGAAGACTTGAATGCTTGAATGGATGCTTGCTTGAACTTGAGAAAATCTTGAGAGCTTGGTGCCTTGATCATGAAAGTGGATGGAGAAAATGAGAGAGGAAGGCCTCCTTTTATAGTGAGTTAGGGCACAATCCTCTAGAGGGGCCACCTTGGAGAATTAAATCTCAATTAGGTCATAACCTTTAGAAAATATAGCTAGATTAAATGTAATTAGAGGATTTACCATTCTGAAACCCTAAATGGCCGACCCGGAGGCGAGAAAAAAAATATCCCAAAAGCCGGATACCCAAAAATCAAGGATTTTGAATATTTGAAGGAGGGGGGAAAAATCAAAGTTGGGACTGACCTAGTTAGGTTTGAGCTCGATCCTAACCTAGTCAGGTTCGACCTCGAATCTGACCCTGGGCTCAGATCCAATTAGAACCAGGACAAGAGGTCTCGGGGATGCCCAAAGACCTAGAAATGACACTAGAACAGGATAGAATGCCAGAGATAAGCATAAAATCCTATGATGACTGTGATGAAGGCCACGAGGACCTATTTCTAAGTCCTACCTAGAAAATAGAGCCATAAAAGAAGAAAATTCAGGAGAATCCTTGAGATCCTAACCCTAATTTCACCTATAATGAAAGAATCAAGTGCAGAAAAGAAGTGGAAAGCGGGGAGAAAGCCAGATCAAAGCAAAGATCAATTCAAGGCATTCGATATGACCCTAAACCACTTACTCGGAGGGCTAAACGCTCTTAACATGGAAGTGCTTCCATTTTAAGACGATACAGTACTAATAAAAAATATTAATCTAAATGTAAAGGAATCATGTATAAAAAGTATAATTAATATTAAAGAATAGTAACATTATTAGTACTTGTACTAATAAATAAATATTAATCTAAATGTAAAGGAATAATGTATAAAAAGTGTAATTAATATTAAAAAATAGTAACATTATTAGTACTTGTACTAGTAAGTAAATATTTTTTTCTCCTACTTTTTAATTGATTAGACAATTTTTTTTAATTTTGAGAATAAAAAAAAATTAAACCCCCACCAAAAATAGGAGCAGCCAATAAGAAAAAAAAAATACTTTTCAAAAAATTCAAAATAAAAAACAAGGCACTTCAAACATTGGAAATCATATTTAATATTTTGCACAAGCACTGTTTTTTAGGTAAAGTAATAGCAAAAAAATCAATTGAAAACATAAGTCTCAGCCTATAAATACGCTGGACTAATAATCTACAACTTTGATCTTAGATAAAAAAATTATACTGCTATGATCTTATTAAGCTTTAAAAATCTGGGTTGGATAATCCTATGGTGGAGATGAAGAAGTAAACTCGAAGACAATTGTCACTCTTCCACAGATTACTACTACATATTTTTCACACTTCAATTACAATCCCAAAATGTCATTTCCATCTGTGTTTCAACAACTGTTGTTGGGAATTGAAAGCTGGAAGTCCTCAAGAGGTTGCCTTCGAAGGTTTTGAAAGGGTATTAAAAACCTGAGAGTGAAAATGCTCCATGGCTCATTATTGGCAATGTCATTGTGGTAGACTTGGACTGAATAATACGAAACATTTTTCACACTCTAATTACACTCATAAAATCTCATTGCCATCCTCTATTTGTCTCAATCTCATAGAATTATGTTGAAGAAAAAGTTAAACGTTCTTCTTACTACACACTTCCTTGAAGACTAATTTACATATCTTCAAATACTGCAGACCTGCAATCTCAAGTACATGCTTTCAAAAGGGAAGAAACTCCAGTCTTACATCGCTCATAGGTTGTCTATCTTTGCTGCTAACCCAATTTTTTGTAATAAGCTTATTTACATGTATGCCAAATTTGTAAGTTTTGATAATTCTCGTAATGTGTTTGATAAAATGACAGAATGAGACATGGTCTCATGGAATACGATTATTGTAGTGTACATAAGATATGAGTTACTTCACGAGGCAGTGACATTATTTCACTAAATGCAACGAGCAGGGCTCCAACCTAATCTGTTCAGTTTTGGCAGTGTAATCCCAACTTGTGCAAAAATGGGAGCTTTGAAGAAGGTATGGACATCCATCAAAGCATACAGGATAAGGGGAGTTCATTAGATGTTGTAGTTGCAAGTGCTCTCGTAGACGTGTATGCAAAATGTGGAAGCCTAGACAAGGCGCTTGAAGTGTTTGATAGAATGCCTCAAAGAGATGTTTTCTTGTGGACTGCAATGATTATAAGATATGCACAAAATGGATTATCGATAAGGCTTTAGATACTTTCAAGAAGATGCAATTGGCAGGTGTAAAACCAACGTCCACAACCTTTTCCAGCATCCTCCCAACCTATGCTAAAATAAGAGCTTTGGAATAGGATATGGCCATCCATCATAGCGTTAATGAAGTAGAATTATTTTCAGAAATTGTAGTTGCAATTGCCCTGGTAGGCATGTATGTAAAATGTGGAAGCTTAGACAAATTACAAGAACTCTTTGACAGAATGGCTGAAAGAAATGTGGTTTTGTGGAATGCCATGATTACATGGTATGCACAAAATGGATTTATTGAAAATGCTCTAGAAACTTTTAAGAAAATGCAATTGACAGTTGTAAAGCCAAATTCCACAACCTTTTTCCAGCATCCTTCCTCTCTATGCGAATACAGGAGCTTTGGGACAGGATATGGAGGATTCACAAACTTATCAATAAATTTGTTTGTTGCATAACATACCAAGTTACGCACAACTTGCCTCAAATGGATTGCCTCAAATGGATTTTTTGAAACGGCAATTATTCTCTTTCTCATGCACCCAGTATTATCCCTATATCTAACAAAGGTCATTGGCAAACTTATCCAATACTTGCTTTTGGATTGCTTTAAATTTTAGAACATGCTGCGGCACAATAATAGAACTTACTCCCCGAATATGCCAGCTTTTAAGAGTTTCTATTGAATCAATGCCACCCAAATTTTGCAGTCTCATCCTTGTGTCTAAGACGCCTCTTTGGAAAACCCTCTGATATTAAGTTTTTGTATGCACTACCAAACATGAAAAATCAAATTATAAAAGTTAAATTAACATTGAATAAATGTCAGGCTCTTAAGGGGTATATACTCCATCAAAACTATCCAGATATTGCAATCAGTCTCTTACCCTTATCAAATAAGTTCTTCCCCAGACTTGTTTCCTTATCAACATAGATCACTGACGACCAAGTTCAGGATTTATCTACTCCATCAAAACCATCCAAGTCCTCCACTCAGCATGGTCACCTTAATCGACACATCATTCACAAACTTATCTAACATTTATTTTTAAATTTCCACTTCACAAATACGGAAAACATGTTATGCAGAACTTTGGTCGACATAAGGGTTAAGTTTAAGGTGCATCTATTCCCATCAATTGTATTGCAACTAGTTTCATCAATTTATTTAAAATGGGTGATTGGAATAGCTATCCATTATTCTTCAAAACACACTACAGTATCAACCATAATTCTAACTTATCAATGCCAGGGTTTCGAGGTAACCTAAATTCCAAACCATCAAAATTCACCAGGGTCTGGTCCAAGGCTTTTATGTGTTTTCTTCAAAATGCATCCCACAATGTTATCGGCATACCTATCACATCAAAATTCATATGGTTTTTGCAACCAGTATTATACTTTTATCTATCATGGCTATGTTGCCAATATCAACCATAGATCACAATATCGGTATCTATTTCAATAAAAAATTATGGACTCTGCAACAAGTCTCAGTCTTTCCTGACACCATCATTTAGCAAACTTGGACAATATCCGTTTGCAATGTTAGATTCAAAACATAATACAAATTATTAGGATTAGTTTATTGAAAGGGGTATCTTTTCCATCAATCAAAATTCCATTTGGATATCATGATCAATCCCATCAAATATTTATCTCAAAATAAACCGATCTAAGAAAGCGTATGCATTTTCTGTCTTTGATGTATACGCAATTTATGCATTGTACTTCCTTTCATATAAATTATCACATACAAAGGATGTCAATTCACCCGAAAATTTGCACACATTCCCAGCTTTTTATCTAACATGCCTCGTCGACAGAATTTTCCAATTTCTTCCTTAGATGTTTAATTCAAAAATGCTGTAGGTCATATTACTCACTTTTTTTTTTTTGTTGTTTTTCTTCTTTTTTCATTAAAATTAATTGGAAAACTTGCTTGCTGTTTCACCCTTTTAACTTACACTATGTCGACCAGGAACAATGAGGCACGTCCCATTATAAGAGATATATCGGATTTTTACTTAGCCTGAAAAATAACAGAATATAATCTGTAAGGCAGGTTGCCATAGCTACTATGACATGGCTTAAGGAGATTTGTAACTGCCAATAAACCAACAGTTAATTATTTCTCGTCCATTGAATCTAATATGAAACTGAATGCTATAATACCCAATATGCCCTAAAATCCAAAGCGGTTGTAAAAGCAGTGATTTAAATTCTTTTGGAATCAAATAATAATAAAACATAAATCCAAGAAAGCAGAGCCCATACCTGATACAATAATAGTGCAAGAAATTCAATCATTTTTGGGGCAGAAAGAGCCAGCAAAATAAATGTAAAAAGGTCAGCCGGAGAGAAAATCCTCTCAAAGAATTTTATAAAAGTTTAGAACGATTTCATATAAAGGGGAAAAGTCGGAGGAAGGATAAATAAGGCATTTAAAATATTTCACAAAATGGCTCCAAGAAATGTACTCTAATGAATTGTAGCGATTGCTAGATACACACACAATGAATTTTTAAAAAATAGATTTGAGCTTTGAAAACATGGGCTTACCTTCCAAGGAAGATGTTGCTATGGATGAAAGCCTTATAAAGGAATTCTCAGAAGATCAAACCCTTGCAAAACCTGGTAAAGAAAGAAAGTGAGGCAAAATAGAAAAGAAACCATAGCTACCTCTGCAGCATCCATACCAGGGGTGTTGGGAAAAATGCAGGATTGCTCGGGAAGGAACTTTCGATTTCAAGTACAAATAAGGATCTTCAAAGAAAGGAATGTAATGCTTTTGAAGATTTTACCAAATAAGAATACATTGAAAAGTATCTTAGCTGCTCAAATTTTTCTGATGATCCTTTGTGGAGTGAGTTGCTCTTCGCACTGAAAAATGTCTTTCGAAAATCACATTGTACTTTCATTTGGTTTGGCTTCAGGACACCTACCTTTCTGAGAACAAACACCTGCCCTCTTTTGAGAATGCACATCCAGAGACCTCAATGCACGAGAAATGTGTAGATAACCACGGCAAAACAAATATCTAATTTTTTTAAAGAGGAAAATGATAAAAACCACTGGCAATAATTGAATGGACCAATCAAAAAATAGGAATTAAAATTGGAAAATTTCATTTTAATGATAATATTACGAAAGACCTTAGTTTAAGAGACGCAATCACATTTTTCAAAAGGCAAACTAATTGAGAAAAATTGGGTGAAAATAGAAGTCTCCTGCCTAAAAGGTAGGAACCACCAAAGATTTATTCTACACTTCAATTTTTATATTGCAAATTTACAGAAGTTGGGGGTCTGTCAAATAAGACAACAAGTATCAAAAGTGCAAAACTAAGACATCATGTTGTTCAAGTTTAAATTGGCTTTTTCGCAAAACTTGATTAATCAACGTTTTGTATAAGTTTCATGTTTTGGAGGCTAGGACACTGTATATGTTATTTAACTGCCAATGCTTAAAACATGTGTGTCATGGTTTCATGTATTATTGGTTGTCATAAATTCCAAAACTTGAAACTCTAAAGGAAAAGGAAATTTGATTCATTTGTAGCATGTGAGAAACTACATTGTTGTGTTTATTAGTGATTGTTTATATCCAGATGAAAACTTGCTACATGGTTGTACTGAGTTTTCTATTTGAATCATAGTTTAGAAATTCAGACTAAGCTAGACAGCCCAAAAATTTGACTTGGACTGAATTACAGAAATATCTTGACAAAAACTGAAGGTGAAAACTGATCAGGTAAGTCCGCGGATTTATTTAAGAACTCTTATGGGCAGCAACATGCCTGGCGTGGATAACCGAATGAATGTTTCTCAGGTGCTTTCAACAGGCAATTCATCTTTTTCAGATATGGAAGCCATCAAATTTGACTCTGTTAAAGAGCATTCAGAGACATTGCAATCATCCCAGTGGTTCAATACATGGGGAAAACGTTCAAACTTTGTTGTGCCCTTTTTTACTGGAACAAATGTCACTTGTAATCCACCGACATCCTTTGTTGATTGCTTGAACTCAAATGCACCTAACGGTCAAGAGGGATCTATCTGTACAAATGGCATGTCGCCAGCCTTTTTACAGGTGCCAATGGCAGCAGCAAGAGATGGTGAACATATGAAAATGAAAACTTTGTACAACAAGGATACTATTGTGCCACAGGAATGCAGAAAGCCAGTAGTTTCGAAGTTCCGTGATGACTCTGAATCATCTCTTCATTATACTGGTGTAAGTTCAGCAATGGACTCAAATCCAATTCTCACACAGAATGTGATGCCAATTCCAACAAGTGGAAATTACAATTTAAATTCTGGCCCAGAATGTAATGTTCCATTGCAAAATCATTAAGGAAAGGATATTTCAGTTCCCTCTGGAAAAAGAGATATAATTACTTTTCCTGCTTATTTTGTGGGAAAAAGTAACTCAGCTTTATTGCAGCAAGTCAATGCCCAAGCACGACCAATCTTTGGTAATAATTACCCTGTTTCTGTTCCTTCTGTGCCTGTTCGGAGGCTGATGGGACAAAGTGTTTCAGTTCCAGTTAATTGTGGAATTGAGCAAAACATTATACCAGAAAATAAAAATAATGGAACATTTTCAGAACTTCATGCCTCTTCACAAAAGCTCCCTTGGTTTCGTCCCATAACCTGTGCATCAGCTGGGTCTTCTTGTGAAGACAGATGTTTAAGATTCATGTACCCATCCAAGATAGCATGTGTGTGAAACAGCATACTCAGAGTTCTAAAACACCTATACCTCCCGTTCCAAAGTTCACTCATGTCTGTCTGGTGTCAAATGGGCACTCTGGAGCTTCTAGCTCTTCTTGCACGGTCCCTGACAAAGCAGATGTTGCTATGGAATCATCAATTGCAAATAAACAAATTCCTTTTCAAGGTGCATCATTGTTTGTAATGCAGCAGAAAAATGGACTGCATTGTGCAAATGGCCCTACAATGGCAATCTACAAAATTTATCTACCATTCCTCCTCCAACTTCCCAGACTACAGAATCTGTCAAAGGTCCAAGCCCTACGAAAGGCCCCAGATCATATAGGCGACCACTTACTAATGTACACCGGAATAGAAATCATACAGCTGCTGCAGACATATACTCTCAGAATAGGCACCATCTCCAAGCCTTATCTATCTCAGGAATGAAAGCAAAAAAGTCAAACCTGAACAAAGGAAACAGAGAATCTGCCTTTTTAGCAAAAGGCCTTGTAATATTGAGATATGCACATTGAACCAGAATTCAGCTGCTCTCATGTTCAAGTTGCTGCTTCAACTTCTTGATGAAGTCATCTGCCTTCCTTATCTTATCTTGTACTTTAGATTCACTCTATCTGCATTGGCAATGTCCACATCTTCCAAGGTCATTTCATAATTCTTCTTCAAGTTTTCCAAATCCATCTTGATCTCCTCAAAGCTGTTAAACTTTTCGTTTAGGGGCCTGATGCTCTAATACCAATTGTTAGGATTTGGTAACACTAAGAGGGGGGCGAATCAGTGTTACAGTATTTAATTGAATTTTCAATCTTCTTTAACTTCTTTAACCAACATATAAAGATGTAACATAAAATAAATAACCATGCAAAAAAGACAAACATAAGAGAACTCATAACACCATATTTGTTTTCGAAGAAACCTTGTTAAGGAAAAATCTCAGTGGGGATGGTACCCACTAAATTTTGCACTATAAATTTTGAAACCCTATTAGGAGATGATTATTACAATATAGGCAGATCCATGTTAGGGGATGTATACAATGATATCTATGTTTAGGAATCAACCCTGTTAAAGGCAAACAAACCCTGTTAGGGGTGTAATAGGTGCAACAACACTTACAACCAATATGTTGTCCTGAAAACAAAGAGTTAACAAAGTATTCCTTGAAGAACACCTATTTTCCTCCTTTCTCTTGATCTCTGCTTTGCCTCTTAGATGTTGATGCAGGAGCATCTTGGGTGTAAGAGCAATCTTGCATCACCCAAAAATATTTATGTTTTATATTCAATAAGGGCTATTTTTGTGCAGAGCTGCTATTTATGGAAAGTTACTATTTTTGGTAATTTTCGTCTGTACTCAGAATGCTCTAATTTCTTTCTTGGAGGTTTATTTTGGTCATATAAGTCTGCCAGTAAAGTTTCATTTCCAGATCAAATGTATGTTGGAAGATATTGAAGATTTTCGGTATTGGCAGCAGGGTACAGAAACTTTGGACTCAGTTTTGAAGGCTTTAGAGGCTCCGGATGAGGTCAAAAATTTGGGTGACGGGCGCTTGCGCGGGTCAAGCCTGTAGAGCGCTTCGTGGCGTTTCCGAAATGGGGTTATAATAGCCGATCGGGTCAACTGGTGATGACTTATGGTCTTCAGAAGTTGGGCCACCCGAAATGGCGGAAAATAATTTTCTTCAAAATTTCTGTTCGGGTTTCAAAGGTTATCTTGAGCCGACTATGATGTAATAAAATGTAAAATAAGATAATTCTAAGTTTGGTCGGCCTTATTGGCTAAAATTCTCGAACCTTCCCAGGCGGTGGAAAAATTGCCTATATAAGGAAGGCTGTATTATTGTCTTAGGGAGTTCAGAATAGTTCTGGGTAGTAGATCTGGGTAATAGTTCGAGGCTTTGTCCTACAGAATATTGTAAGGGAATGCCCACGTGGCTTTGCATATTGTAATTTTGAAAGTTTGTAATTCCACATTTGTGGAGATAATAAGAAACCAATTTTCTGTTCTTGCATATTGTTGTTGTTTCTCTATTCCTGTTATGTGTTTGTGGTATTAAGGGGAGCACCCTTCATCAAGTGGTATCAGAGCAGGAGTTCTTGAGTGTGTAAACAGATCGCCGACTGTGAGGCAGTTTGCACCAGGACCGTGGCTAGGGTTTCAGCGCGCATCGCGAAAATGCCTCCACGACGAGAACGTGGCGGAAGAGCTGGTGCTGTGACACCTGAAGTTAGAGAGCTGCAGAGACAAGTGCGAGCATTGCAAGAAGAGATTCGCAGAGGAATGAATCTCAATGTCAGAGATGAAAGCGAGGATGAAGCCGAAGAAGAATATCAAGAAGGAGAAGCCGAAATTGTGAACCAGGAGGAAGAAAGACTTTTTCGGGCCATTTCCAAGATTGGGAAAAGACCTAAGATTGAGGTTCCTACATTTTCTCGAAATCTTAACCCAGAAGAATTGATCGACTGGATCAACGAATGTGAGGAATATTTTGAGTATGAAGATGTTGAGGATCCTAATAGGGTCAAATTTGCGAAAGCCAGACTGAAAGGTCATGCGAAGATATGGTGGCAAGAGATTCAGTTGGAGCGAAATAGAAGGGGAAAGGAGAAAATCACGAGATGGGATCGGATGGTGGATAAATTGAAGCGGCAGTTCATTCCTGTTGATTATGAGCTTGGCCTACTGAAGAAAATGCAGAGTTTGAAGCAAGCAGGAAGATCTGTTCAGGAGTATACAGAGGAGTTCTATCGACTTCTCATCAGAACAGGCCATGCAGAAGCTGATAAGGAGAAAGTTGCCCGATACCTTAATGGGTTAAGGCCAAGCATTCAGGAGGAGCTGAATCTGGTTCGAATGAACAGTATTGAAGAGGCATACCAGTTTTCCCTAAAAGTAGAGGAAAAGCTGAACAAGAAGTTTGAGAGCAGACAAAATGGAAGAGGTCGCGGTGGACGATCTGGTGGACGGTCATATGGTGGCCGAAATGAGGATCCGAAAAAGAAGGATGAGGCCAGTAGTAGTCAAAATCAGCGAGGAAATAATTCCAATCGCTTCTAGGATCAAAATAATAGAGATCAGAGAGGAAGAGGACAAGGATCTGGAAGAGGTGGCTTCCGTGGAACATGTTTTCACTGTGGAGAAGAAGGTCATAGGGCATTTGAATGTCCTCAGCGCCAAGGCAGAACAGACAGGAGAAATGAAGGCCAGGTCAGAGTTGCACATGTAGATGAAGATGTCAGATCATCAAATTTTGAAGATGCTAAAAGAGGAGAAACGTTGATTAACAGAAGAGTCCTGTTGAGTGGTGAGAATGAACCTGAGCAAAGGAGGAGCCTGTTTCGCACCAGGTGCAAGTGTGAAGGTAAATGTTGTGATGTGATTATTGATAGTGGAAGCACTGACAATTTGGTGTCAGAAGAGATGGTGACAAAGTTGAAGCTCAAGAGACAGAAACACCCACATCCATATCGGATTGCCTGGGTACAAGATGACCACAAGGTCATGGTCAATGAACAATGCCTGGTGAAGTTCAAGATTGGCGGATACCAAGATGAGGTATTGTGTGATATCATATCTATGGATGCATGTCATATGTTGTTGGGTAGACCATGGCAGTTTGACAGATGTGCTGTACATGATGGTCGTGCGAATACCTATTCCCTGACAAAGGATGGAGTGCGACATAAGCTAAAACCATTGAAGGAGACTGAAGAAAAGGTATGTGGTAATGCAAGGATAACTTTTGTTGATGGAAGAAATTTCCTAGATGGTATGAGGCATGAGCATGTATGTTTTGCTTTAATTCCAAAAGCTGGTAAAGAGGAAGTAGAAGATGTTCCTGTAGAAGTTGCAGATTTGTTGAATGAGTTTCAGGATATTGTATCCAATAACGTGCCTGATAGATTACCACCAGTCAGGAAGATCAGTCATCAGATGGACTTGATCCCAAGAGCGAGTTTGCCGAATAAGGCAGCACACAAAATGACACCTACAGAAAGTGAGGAGTTGAACAGACAAGTACATGAACTGTTACAGAAAGGATTGATCCGTGAGAGTCTGAGTCCCTGTGCTATACCAACAGTATTAGCACCAAAGAAGAATGGAGAATGGAGGATGTGTACAGATTCTAGGGCAATAAACAAGATCACAATCAAGTACAGGTTTCCATTGCCACGAATGGATGATATTATGGACTGTTTGAGTGGAGCTGTGTATTTCTCAAAGATAGATTTGAAAAGTGGATATCATCAGATTCGGATCAGAGAAGGAGATGAATGGAAGACTGCCTTCAAGACAAAGGAAGGACTATATGAGTGGTTAGTCATGCCTTTTGGGCTAACCAATGCACCGAGCACTTTCATGCGGCTCATGAACGAGGCTCTGAAAGAATTTCTGGATAAGTTTGTCATTGTTTACCTAGATGATATTTTGATCTTTAGTAAGACATTGGATGAGCATATGATGCATATTCGTATGGTATTTGAGAAGTTGAGAGAAGAGAAATTGTTGATTAATTTGAAGAAGTGCAGTTTTGTGAAGAAAGAGTTGGTGTATTTGGGGTTTGTAGTTTCAGGAGAAGGTCTAAAAATGGACCCAGAGAAGGTACAGGTTATCCTTGAATGGCCTACTCCAAGGAGTGCTACTGAGGTAAGATCTTTTCATGGTCTAGCTAGCTTTTACAGAAAGTTTATCAGAAATTTTAGCAGTATTTGTGGACCCTTGACTGAAACAATGAGAGGGGATAGAAAAGAATTTAAGTGGACTAATGGGGCAGAAAAGAGTTTTCAATTGTTGAAACAAAAAGTTACAGAACAACTTGTTTTAGCACTTCCAGATTTTAATAAGGTGTTTCAAGTAGATTGTGATGCTAGTGGTACTGCAATAGGAGCTGTTATGAGCCAAGAAGGTAAACCTGTTGCTTATTTCAGTGAGAAGTTAAATGATGCCAAGAGGAAATATTATGTTTATGATCAGGAATTTTATGCTATAGTTCAAGCATTAAAGAAGTGGAGACATTATCTGCTTCCTAAGGAGTTTGTTTTGTATACTGATCATCAAGCTTTGCAATATTTGAATAGTCAAGGAAAGTTGAATCAGAGGCATTTGAAATGGGTTGAGTTTTTGCAGAGTTATACATTTGTTTTGAAACACAGAAGTGGAAAGTCTAATAGGGTTGCAGATGCTCTTAGTAGAAGGCAACTATTGCTGACAGAAATGCAGATTGAAGTGGTTGGGTTCAAGGAACTCAAGAATTTGTATCCAGAAGATCCTGATTTTGGTGAAGCTTGGAAAGCTTGTACAGAACTTGTTACTCTAGACAGGACGAAATGGTTGGATTTCATCATCCAGGATGATATGCTATTCAGAGGGAGTCAGTTGTGCATTCCATGAAGTTCTATGAGGGAGAATCTCATCAAGGAGAAGCATAGTGGAGGATTGGCTGGACATTTTGGTCGTGATAAAACCCTTGGTTTGGTTAGTGAGAATTATTATTGGCCACAGTTGCAGCAAGATGTGAAGAAGTTTGTACAGAGTTGCCGAGTATGTCAGATGGCGAAAGGAGTGAAGCAGAATATAGGATTGTATCAGCCATTACCTGTACCAGAGAAGCCTTGGGAGGATATCAGCATGGACTTTGTTCTTGGTTTACCGAGGACACAGCGGGGACACGATTCAATTTTTGTGGTAGTTGACAGATTTTCAAAGATGGCACATTTTATTCCCTGCAAGAAGACTAATGATGTTGTTTATGTAGCAGAATTATTTTTCAGAGAAGTAGTGAGACTTCATGGTTTGCCAAAGACCATAGTTTCAGATCGGGACACTAAGTTTGTTGGATATTTCTAGTGTACGTTGTGGAAGAAGTTGAAGACAGATTTGAAGTTCAGTTCATCACATCATCCACAGACTGATGGACAGACAGAGGTGGTGAATAGGAGTTTGGGAAATTTGCTGAGATGTTTGGTTGGAGATAAGCCAACAGGATGGGATTTGATTTTACCACAGGCAGAATTTGCATACAATAATTCTGTCAATAGGAGCACTGGTAAATCACCATTCCAGATTGTATATGGAAGTAGTCCAAGAAATGCATCTGAATTGAGAAAGATAGATAAAGGAGAAATAAGTAGTGCTGAAGCTGAAGATTTTGCAGAACACTTGAAGAACATCCATGAGGAGGTGAGGAAGCATATTACCAAGATGAATGCACAGTATAAGGCTAAGGCAGATGAGAAAAGGAGGTATAAGGAATTTCAGGTTGGTGATGAAGTCATGGTTCATTTGCGGAAGGAGCGGTTTCCAGTTGGTACATATAACAAGCTGAAAATGAAGAAGTTTGGGCCATGTAAGATACTGAAGAAGCATGATTCAGGAAATGCATATGAGGTAGAGTTGCCTACTGAGCTAAATATTTCACCAATGTTTAACATTTCAGATCTGACAGAGTATCACGAAGGAGGTGTTGAAGATGAGATCACAGCAGCACAGTGGAGTATTCCAGCAACTAGTTCAGACACTAAGGAGATCGAAGATATACTGGACAATCGTGTTGGCAGAAGCACAAGGAACAGGACATATGAAGAATATCTGGTCAAGTGGAAAGGATGACCTGTTGAAGATTCATCATGGCTGACAAAGGAGGAGGTTAGCCATCTTGGTTTTCCTCTGCACACCCGAGTCGTGACAGGGTCACTTCTCAAATTACCCTGGGTGTCTGATGCAGGAGCATCCTAGGTGTAAGAGCAATCTTGCATCACCCAAAAATATTTCTGTTTTATATTCAATAAGGGCTATTTTTGTGCAGAGCTGCTATTTATGGAAAGTTACTATTTTTGGTAATTTTCGTCTATGCTCAGAATGCTCTAATTTCTTTCTTGGAGGTTCATTTTGGTCATATAAGTCTACCAGTAAAGTTTCATTTCCAGATCAAGTGTATGTTGGAAGATATTGAAGATTTTTGGTATTGGCAGCAGGGTACAGAAACTTTGGACTCAGTTTTGAAGGCTTTAGAAGCCCCGAATGAGGTCAAAAATTTGGGTGACGGGCGCTTGCGCGGGTCAAGCCTGTAGAGCGCTTCGTGGCGTTTCCGAAATGGGGTTATAATAGCCGATCAGGTCAACTGGTGATGACTTATGGTCTTCGCAAGTTGGGCCACCCGAAATGGCGGAAAATAATTTTCTTCAAAATTTCTGTTCAGGTTTCAAAGGTTATCTTGAGCCGACTATGATGTAATAAAATGTAAAATAAGATAATTCTAAGTTTGGTCGGCCTTATTGGCTAAAATTCTCGAACCTTCCCAAGCGGTGGAAAAATTGCCTATATAAGGAAGGCTGTATTATTGTCTTAGGGAGTTCAGAATAGTTCTGGGTAGTAGATCTGGGTAATAGTTCGAGGCTTTGTCCTACAGAATATTGTAAGGGAATGCCCACGTGGCTTTGCATATTGTAATTCTGAAAGTTTGTAATTTCACATTTGTGGAGATAATAAGAAGCCAATTTTCTGTTCTTGCATATTGTTGTTGTTTCTCTATTCCTGTTATGTGTTTGTGGTATTAAGGGGAGCACCCTTCATCAGATGTCTTCACGGTTTTCATCCATCTATATCATCATAATCATCATTCCCAACTTATACAAAAGTGTATGTATACTTATACCTTGTTAGAGACATATTTACAAAAGCTAGTCGACATTACACTAGCTAAACATCATATTAGTTAATGCACAATTGCATGCTTCATTAACATCCTTAGTCGGCCTTAGATCCAAGATAGCATCAAAAAATAACTTTTCAATCATTCACAAAGTCGACATCAATGATTGCTAACATGTTATGCTCTGTTTACTGTCTTCACATCCAATCAATTGAACATATCTCTTTGACCCTTCATTATTAACACATGCGACCTCACACATGTATTCATTGGTGTCTTGTACACATGTCACTAAGATCACATGCCTTAATACAACTTCTGTGAAGCTCGCTAATCTTTTCTGTTAGACTGGGTTGCAGGAATAGTCTGTGGAATTAGGCATTTTTCCTTTATCAACTGCATTCAAACATATTCATGATATCTAATATGTGCGATCATAAAACTGATAAGTGTTTCCATAAATGACAATATTCTATATATGTGCATATGTGTGCATGTGCTGACCACTTGCCAACATAGGAATCAAAACATTTCCCCATGTAAGATCCACTTCCACGTGTATTGAAGAATCTAGGGTGGAGGAGAAAGAAATGACTATCTATATTATTGGGTTTTATGTCATTGAATGGCCAACCCAGAAGCTTGACAAAAGGTGTCAGGACATTGAAGAGTTGCCTAGACCTTATCTTTATCCTTAATCAATGTGAGGAAGGAATCATCAAAAAAATATCCATTAACAAGTTGATAAGGTGACTTAGGAAGGGAAATTCCCCTGACACAACTAGCAGAAATAACAAAGGTGAAAAGGTAGCCAAAACCCTCAACCACAAGAATGTACAATGACGGGGCTAAAGGACAGCCCTGGTGAATGGATATGAAGAGACTAAAGGCATGTGGAGGATTTCTGACCATTAATGGTGATGTAGGCAGAATAATTCTCAAAGATCATCTCAAAAAATTGAATAAATCTAGGCCCAAAACCAAGTACCTTAAGTATCGTAAGGATAAAAGGCCACTTAATGCGATCATAGGCTTTGGAAGATTCAATCTTAACAAAGAGGGCATTATGTTTGGAGTGAAGAGCCCATTCCATACCTTCCCAGACAACAATAATGTTGTTGAGGATGAATCTTGACTTGATAAAGCCTGTCTTCTCTTGTCGAACAATGAGTGGAAGAATATGTATAATCTTAAGAGCCAGGGCTTTGACACTGATTTTGTAAGAAATATTGTGTAGCATGATGGGTCTCCAATTACATATATCCTTTGGACCCCCTACCTTAGTGATAAACTTGATGTTTCCTTTGTGATAAATTATCCCAAGGATTGGGCATGCAAATCCTTGAGGTAGACCTTATGAAGGTTAGGAATGAGATAAGGCCATAAGGATTTGTAGAATTCACAAGGAAAGTCATCAAACTGGGAGCCTTATCATCAAACATAGAAGAAACAAATTATTTAAGGTCTTCAAGAGTTAGCATTTGATCATAGAAAACCTTTTGAAAATTTGAGAGCTAAGAAGGAATAACTGCAAGGCAATTCTTCAAGGCTTGGTCTTTGGCAAGATAATTATCCTATGTCGTAAACACCTTCTCATAGTTCTTGAAAAAATCTTGAATAATATCCAATAGCTCAAAGAGCACCATCTAGATTTTCTTGATGTGTTCGATATCAAGAGAAGAATGATGATCCCTAAGAGAAAGGAAAAACTCTTTAGAGGCTCGGTCTCCCACCTTGAGCCAATAGAACCTAGCCTTAATTTGAGCCCCTCTAGAAACATGATGATCTACAACTTGTTTCTGATGATGGAGTTGAGAAACTCTAACTTGGAAATCAGGGTAGAAGGGATCAAAAGACAAATCTTAGTGATAACACATAGATCTTTGGTTCTTGTGTCATAATATTTTTGGTAGTACATGGCCAATTATCTTCCATAAATGTAGAGAAATCGTGTAGTTCATGTAATGACATCATTCCACCAAGAAATCTAGCTAGTTGGCTCAGTGGGCCTATGCTCAAGGTTCTAGACCTATTGAATATGGGCCATAGTAGGTTGGTGATGAAGCAATGACTTGTTTAGATAGAATTGCATTTTAGAGGGACACATATGAGTTGTCTACCACTCATTACTGAACTTGATGGGGTACTGGTCTGACAAAGTAACCGCATCAAGAGGAAAGATAGGTAACTCTTGATTTTTGCAAAATAAAAAAAAAAGATTGAGTTGTGATCATAGCATGATCCAACCTTTTGATATTTTTGTCAATACAAGCTTGAAAATTGCACCAAGTATGCTAGGTACAATGAGGGTGACGACAATTGACATTAGGGCTAAAAAGACCGAATTTATTTTGCATGTAAAACTATGCCTCACATTCTACAGTTGTCTAGCAAAAAGAAAAAATGTCTTCTTTGTCAAATGACACCTCAACCATATTAAATTCCTCACACATAAGCTAGGTTGTAGGTGAAAAAGAATCAACAATCCAGTGTCATAATGAGATCTTTCCATAGCATCATTGGGAGCATAAACATTAACGATCCCAAAATAATAGTTGTTGATTGACATAAGGACCCAAACAAATCTTTTCATGGGATCAAACCCATGATCAACAATAGAAGAATGCTAATGAGGAGAGATGAAAATAATGACTCCTCCTCTACCAACTTTGTGCTGAGAAGCAAAAATAAGGCTATCCGACTAGATAAGATGGCATGCAGTAGAAAGCATGAAAGCAACAATTTTAACTTTCTAGAGGCATAAAACATCTAGGCCGGGAAAATGTTGATGAGTATCCCTAATAGAATACCTTTAGTGAGGTCTATGAGATTCCTCACATTTTATGAGATTTAATTCATGGATCAACTTCTTGCATATCATCCTCATCCCCAAGAGAGGAGAAACTATTGTGCAAGACATCTAAAGTTGTCCTAAAACTAAGGTATGGATCCCTTGGGATCACCTGTCATTTCTTAGGACCTCCATCATAGAGCATTGTAGAGAATATGGTTGAACAAAAACCAACGATGCAGCTTGAGGTGAACCTACCCGGGGAAAGAAACAATCTCAGTCGAGACCTTCCCCTACTTGTCAAGGTTTGAAATAGGAGAAACAACTAAGTAGTTTGGTGGAGGCTTGGTTTGAGCCATGTCTTGAGCTAGTTATTGAGGAGCCAATTTGTTGAAATGCTTCTGGGAAAAATCCAATGTTTTTTTACCCTTGTGAACCACCATAGTCCAACCTTCATCTTCTTTGGCACCCTCATAAGAATGAGGGGAAGTTGTTTCCTTTGGTGGGGATTTTGTTTGAGGAATGGACAAGGGACAATCATTAATCTTATGCTTAGAGGATTGACAATTATAGAAGTTATTGGGTAAATTCAAATAAATAACTCGCTGGGAGAAGCATTGACCACCCACCTTAATATCATTGGTCTCCTTGAGATCATGAGATAAATAAAATCCAACGCATACCCTTTTTTGGGGACAAACATGAAAGAAATAGTTTGGTTCCATGCAAACCACCCTACCAAGGGTTTGGGAAAAAAGTTTGCAAGAATGACTAGCAAGGCAAGAGGAGACCTAAGAACTCTGTCTGGATGGGGACCTTAAGCTTTTTTCTTTCGAGATAGTAAAGTTTTGTGACCATGGTTGGAAAATGAGCATAGATGTCCTAACAAACTAAGGCCCATTCTTGAGGATAGCCTCAACATGGGTGGGGTTGAAAAGGTGAAACAAAAAGAAACCCTTGGTGATATTTTGGATGCCATCAAGTTGGACCCCATGAGGGGCCTAGACTTTGGAAACCCACTCACAAAGAATTATTTCAGGTGGAGCCCTCCCCAAAAACTAACAATCAGAATAAATTTATCAAGCTAATCACAAGCACTATCATATCATGTAAAGGAAAAATAAGATCAGAAGTGTTAGAGGTCATACCTCGTGAAAAACCTTCAAAACAAACTTGTGAAGCTGATTGTTCAGAGGAGCCACGATCTCCTGTTGCCAAAAATCCAACACCAGCATCAAGTGTTAAGGCAAAGTTGGCCGAAGCCATATTAAAACCTAAATTCCCACTATAAATGTGGTATGACAGCACAAAGACGCAAGAATTCAAGCAAACAGTACAACATACAAAACCCTAGAAGAGCTCATCCCCTACCATTATCACATCAATTAATATAGTGTGCCCATAACCAAGAACTTCAAGATATCATTTACTACTTAAAACAATCAAGGCAATCAAGTAGTCACACACTACATGCATGTAGAGGTCTCAACAAAAATGTATACAAAAAAGGGGGTGGTGTCATAAGAGTGGCTATTTGACTTCTATAACTCTACAACAAGGGACATCATTCTCATTCCTATCAGGAGTAACCATAATTAGAAGACTCTCTTCCCACTACTCCAGCTAGTCCACATGACTTAACTACTGACTCATAGAACTAGCACTCACATACATGCACTAAGCACTATTTGACTTGAGGTTTTTGTGATCAAGGGTCACAACTTAGCATAGTGAACTTAAGGCGCTAGAGTGGAACTCAGAGCTTTGATAGTTGTGCATAGTGTAAACTAATACTTATACTTCTAGATTGTAGACAAGCAAAAACCCCTAGACTAGTCAATTTGCCCACCTATGCATACTTTTGGTCTGAATTTTGGCGAGTGTGATCTAAAGAGCATTCTGATCTAGGATCTAAATTTTTAGGCTACAAGAAAGCTATCAAGACTAAGGTGCTTATCACATTAGTCGACCACTTTCAGGCACAAATTTTATTGATAGGATCATTTTTTGTGTCTTATTTCTAGATCTACCATTTTGAGTTGAATTTCAATTTTGTATCATTATGTTTATGCTGGAATGCCATGATCTTCCCTCAACACGTGCCTTACTCCTAACACATTCTAGACTTGACTTTGAATTATGATTTAAAAAGTCAGCTGCTAGATACATAACCACTCTATATGATAAGATAGTAAAAATGTTAATTAGGAATATTGTGAATTCAAACCATCACTTTCTAACTCAAATGAAAAATGATTTTAAAGAGATGGGCTAAAATTGATTTTTACATCTAAATATTATATTACAAAAAATAAAAATAAATAAATAAATAATCATGAATGTTAAAAAGACAATTTTCATATATTTCTAAAACTATCTCTATTAATAGAACTTCCTCTTGTTTAGATGCAAAATATAAGAATGTGTTTGTGTTATTTCTTCATGCAAGGAATAGTATGTAGTATTGTATTTCTTTTATGTTTTTAATTTATACATATATCATTTTAAACTAAATTTATTTTGTTGTTTGTTGTATAATGTGATGGTTAAATTATTGTGTTCCTATCTTTGTCATAAATATTCAAACATTTATTAGATCAATAAAAAAATTCTTATTGTGCCATTAAGCTAACAAATTTAAAACATTCTCCCTTATAAATCAAGATCCTTGATGAATTGGTAAGGTTATAAACTAGACCACCAAATTAACATTGAAAAATCATATTATTATTAGATCCTTCATTTATATTATAATCTAAATCATACCAAACAAAAAAATCCAAATGTAAAATTATAAATATTTACAAAATAATAGAATTTAAATTTATTTATTAACGATAAAAAAAAAAATCTACTCCACAAATAATTAGTTTTTAAATACTCTCTATAAATTCATAATTCTTAGCACACGTTGGTATAATTCTTGAACTCATATTCAAATCTATACATTTTAATCTCTCCTCAAATCTTTTGAAATCCCTAATCTCTCCCCAAGTGCTCATTATTGAAACTATTAGTCTATAATCAGTATTTAACAAATTGCTTTGGTTTTGTGGTGGGAATTTGAATTCTTGACCTTCCTCCTTGTTAAAACCCTAGGGCCGCCATTTCCGTTTGCAGCAGTGATAACATTACCCTCCTTCGCCTTCTCTGGTTTTAATGGTAGCGAGTCCAATTCATTCAAAACTGTCTGAATGTCTTTTGCAAGCCTGTCAGCCAAGCTTCTGCTGAAATCCTCTCGTATAACAACACGCAGAAGGCTTATGTGCTGAGCATCTGGAGCCATATTATATGCAGGTACCACCCAATTAAACCTTCTCAGATGTTCTGAAATATCATGTTCATTGTACTTGAGCTTATCCTTCAGAGAGAAGGCAACTAGAGGTACACCCTCCTCTTTTGATAGCATATTGAAGCGCCCTGTCCTTACAAGACTATCACGGAAATATTTCGTATTTGCCCTGCAGTTTTCAATGATTCTCTTGTATCCCTGCACCAGTTGTACAGTTGGGTTTTTTGTTAATTGGTTCACTTCAAACATAAATTACTGATTAATCAAATCATTTGTTTCTTACCTCAAAGCCAAGGCGAATAAGTTGGTAGTACTGAGCAATCACTTGACTTGCACCTGCATTAAATTCGGCGAAAATTAAACCCTCCCCTGAAGAATCAATCTATCATTGTTCTGAATTTACCCTTTTCAACAAAAATGAGATAGATGAGTTTCTTCTCCTTAGTTTTATACACACTGGAGATCATGGTACTTTGTCAGCTTTTAACTTTTGGTTTGCATGACCAGTAATCCATGGCCGCCTGAACATTATCAGTGGCTCCCTTGAAACATCGTAATACACAATGGATTCCTTGAGGCAATGTAGTACATCAGAGCTACAGATTCATGTAATACATTATACTATAGCTTGTTCTGCCTCAAAAATCTTGTTGGCATAGATTCTATTTCTATTTACCCTGCATCATAAATCCTAGCCTTTCTATCCAAAAAGAACATAAAATACTTCATTCTATATTTAAATCTTAAGGTAATCACCTACCTTTAGAGAAATTGAGTGTGAAAGTGGGTTGATCAGCTCCAAGATAATTGATATGAAAAATGAGTTCCTCTGGAAGGTCTTGCTTGCCACGCCAAACAACCCATCCAATTCCGGCATAAACAAGTCCATATTTGTGCCCACTCACATTGATGCTCCTCACCAATGGCAGCCTGAAATCCCACTCCAAATTTGGATACAGAAATGGTGCAACAAACCCACCACTTGCAGCATCAACATGTATTGGAGTGTCCCACCTAAACATTCACATTTTCACATTTCTGAGCAATACTCAAATTACTTCAACCACAATAAACTTCCTGGATAAATCTAGAAAACAACTAATTTGAGTTACTTCATACTTTGTCTTATTGTTCTTTTCCATCAAAAGGTCATTAAGCAGTTTCACATCCTCAAATTCGCCATTATAAGTAGACCCTAAAATGGCAGCAACACAAATGGTGTTTTCATCTACCAATTCTACAGCTTTTCGAGGGTCCATAACAAAATATCCCTCTCTCAGCTTCACCTCTTTCAGTTCCACCTCAAAATACCGGGCAAACTTCTCCCAACAGACCTGCAAAACAATGTCACAAACAACATCAATCACCATTACCGAAAAATGCAGAGCTCAGCTAGTTATTTTAAGATTTCAGGAAAACAGAGAAAATAGAATTAGTGATAAATTGAAACCTGGACATTGGCACCAGTCACAATATTGGGCTTGTCATAAGGCTTCCCTTGAGCTTTTCTCTTGTTTTGCCACTTGCGTTTGAATGCAAGGCCAGCGAGCATTATAGCCTCTGAAGATCCCACAGTCCCAACACCAATAGCTTGCTCTTTATCAGAAATAGGTGCATGGAACATTCTAGCTATTATATTCACACAACGGTTCTGAAATTCCAATTCACAAAACAAATCAAACACCATCTCATGTCCACATCTATTCTAACTTCGTACTCTTAATCCAAAGAGGTGATTTACAACAAAGCATTTACAATAAAACAGAGCACTTCTTTTCTGAAAATACAAAGACAGTTTAAAGTAGGTCTATCTATCAAGATAAAAATTCTAATGGCATTCACCAAACAATTCATGAAACCCTTGTCATCAGAACATTGTCCGATGTTAATTCATAATGAAGTAAAATATATCTATGTTGAACTGAAAATAAAGAATGACCTGAAGTTCAGTGGTGACAGGGTACTCATCCATATCAACATAGTTCTTATTGATGGCTTCCATTATCAGCTTATTGCACTCAGGCTCCATCCATGTTGTCACAAAGGAGGCCAAATTAAGCCTCGGATTGCTATCAAGCATAAGCTCATCACTGATGATCTGATATGCAGCCTCCTTAGGAGTTGATTTCTCAGGAAGCTCAAACCTACAAATTAATTCAATACATTAAGATCTTCAAATATCTGAATAACTGGGTATGACATATTTTTGAGATCCAGTCACATTATGAAAGAAAAAGTCAATAATTGTTTTTAAAAAACACACTAATTTGAAACCTGATTTCAGCAATGCATACATACTTTGGTAGAGAATTCTGAAGATAAAGGGAGGCAAACATAGAATCAATGGCAGCATCTGAATGGTGAATGCCTTCACTGAGCGCCATTTTTACTTGTATAATGTTATCAGAATGTATGGTATAAATTTAGAATGAAGAATGGTTTTCTTGCAGATATGCTCTACGTCTTATATAGTGCTCAAACAGCATGAAGCGTCAAATTGTCTGGTCAATCCGTTGAATTACTTTACCTATTTTACTAATCTTTATTCTTACGCTAGGAACTTCTGAATTCTACCATTCTAGAGTAGCGGCCGGGGTTTCGATTTTCTCCGTTTTAACTGCTTTAGATTGTTCTATTTGAAGGCAATTCTGTGGGATTTCTTATACTGGAGAACAAATCTGGTTTTGGCTCCTGTTTCTGAACCACCATAGCTTTGGAAGACGGTTCTTTTCAACTTTTGTTTGGTTGAGCAAAGACTAGGCGTGTTATTCTAGGCTTTATAACGATTTCTTGTAAAACGGTATCTTCGTGTGTAAATCAATAAAAGGAATAAAATATATACTCCTATGAGAGGTGGTCTTTTAATGGTGAAAATTGCATAACCATGTCCGAATGATTTGGGCCCATTTGTTTTTTAATGAATAGTGTATTTTCTATTAATTGAATATAAAAGTTACATATTCACAAAAAAGGGGTCGGGGGATATAAAAATCACCCAGCGATAGTCGACACGGCAGAAGTCGGATCTAGAAATAGAAACTAGAAACTATTCATAAAAAAAAAACATCATGCTGCAAGAGCAATGCCAACAGATGGAGGAGGATCTCTATCATTAGAACCCCAAACGTCATTGGGATTGACAGGAGGGTCGGGAATCGACCAACCATCATCTTCAACATCTTTTTCCTTCTCTTCCGCCCGAGGCAGAGAAATAGCCAAAGCCAAGCGAGGGAACTTGGAGGACGTGACTGGAGGCCAATCAGAGCCACAACGAGCAACATGAGCAATAGGAGGGGCAGACTGAGCCGGAGCCGGAGACCACCCAAAGGGACGGCGAGGCGGAGAACTTGAGCAGCGCTGCCAACCATCATCACCACCTCTCGGAGAGTGGTGGCGAGGAGCCTGCGATCGCAAAGTATGGGAGCGGCAGGTCGAAGAGCTACGCCCACGGCACTGCCCCTGGGCGAAGTATCTTCTACAGAAAGTGAATCAGGAGGAACCCGAGCAATCGTGCAAGGAGCATTGCCCTAATGATTGAGCAACCCCTGAGGCGAGCCACCTCCAGAGCCACTTTATTAGCTTGCACTTGAATCTGCATCATTACATTGTTACATATGCAAGCTTTATTATACAAAGCAGCATTAATATCAAGAAAGCTGTGAGAAAAGAGAACAACATTCCTATCTTTCCACAAAGTGAACAAAATCTTCATCTTGAAAGTATGCCAAATTTGGGTAAACTTGGAGGGAAGCTTCGGAGAATCTCCCAGAACAATCATATGTCAAGAGAAAGGCTCGGGCCTAAAAGGTTTGAAAAAGTCATGAATCCACTGCCAATACTATTGAGCTCTCTTACAGAACCAAAAGATGTGCAAAAAGGTTTCAAGGTGACCACAGAAAGGACACCGAGGGTCATGAACACCTAGGTGTTTAAGTCTAGAACCCACAGGAAGCCCTTGGAAGAGTAAACACCAAGCAAAAAGAGCCATCTTGGGCTTTGTAATGGAAGACCAAATGGTCTGGAAATGAGAGCTCCAGTGGTAAGTAGAAGAGCGCAAATGTCATCTATGGTTGAGAATGTCCACCATGGGAAGATGGGGAGACAGCCACCGGTAGCCCAACCTTGGCTTGTAATTGCTGAAAGGAGTGGTAGGATACCATTTCCAATCCTTCCACCAAGGTCGAACAGACTGAACACCAAGCTTATGAAGCAAATGATTTGGAATGACAGAAACCAACAAATCAAAAGTTTAACGATCTGGGCGTACCAGGCGATACTGAACCTGCATGTCCTCCGAAGAGCGGAGGTTCATGGTGACCCTGGAGAAGAGGTCCTTGGGAGTCTAGATGCCACGTTTGAAAAAACGTAGAGCACTGGCTCCTTGAGTCTTAGCAAGAGGAATACCTTGAATGGAAAATAGCGGAGACCACCAGAGTTTCTGTTGATTAAAAGAAATACCATTGCGAAAGCCATCACCATCCCATCAAAGCCAAGGCTTGATTGCTTCCCAGGCCTTCCATATGCTCTTAATAATGAAGGTGCCCAGGATCTGAATAGGTTCCCTCATAATAAGAAGAGTCTGAAGGCCAATTCCTTTCCAGGTAGGCCTATGAAGAAATACAATGCCTAACAAGGATTTTCCAAGCCTCATTGCCAATGAGAGCACGAATAATCCACTTGGCATAAAGAGCATGCCCTTGTTTTTGAGTGGCAAGAAGACCAATGCCACTAGAATTTCTAGGGAGACAACAATAATCCCAAGCAAATTTGTTAGCTTGTGGTGACTAATCAGGAAAGTACTATCCAGGAAAGTACTATCCAGGAAAGTACTGTACACTTTTCCTCCCGACCTCGCTGGGGTTTTCGGTTATTTGGGCCGACTACTTATAACTCATTCTAACCCTAAAGCGGAAAAATATTGTATAATATGGCTTAGGGTTAGGGATTTTCATTATGTATGATTTTAGTACTTGCGGCAGAATTGGGCTGTAAGGGATTATGGATTGTAATCAGGTTGTAATCACTGGATAATAATAATATTGGACTCGCTGTTGGTGGACGTAGCCCAGAGATTGGGTGAACCACGTTAAATCTGTGTGTCTTGTGTTCTATTTTGTGTGGTTTATTATTTTCTAATATTAGTTATATTTGCACATAATTGTTATTTCTGCCTTGTTAATCCTAACAAAATTTTTGAAACCCATGACCATCGGCTCCTAAAGCCCAAAGGAAGTCTCTGAGAAGGCGCTCCAGCTTCAGGTATGAAGCTTTAGAAGGAGCCCAACAATAAGAGTAGTAAACATGGGTGGCAGCCAGAACCTTAGAACAAATCTGGAACTTCCCCGCAAGAGAAAGGGGTTTAGAGATCCAATACTGAAGCTTCTTTTCAATCTTAGCAATCACAACATTCCATAAATCCACAGGAGAGCCATGAAAAGAAAAGGGAATACCCAGAAAGCGAAAAACTTCCCCATGTTGAACCCACTTCCAATCGAACTTAGCAAGCCAAGGAGGGGCAGTCATGAAAGATTGTCTGTAGCAGAGGGTCTTGTGCCATTGAATAGTAGACCCAGAGGCCTAACAAAAAGTATCTAAGCATTGTAAGGCATTACAAATATTATCCTCATCCTCAAGGAGAGTGAGAAAGGAGTCATCAACAAAGTGACCATTAACAAGATGAGAAGGAGAATCAGTAAGAGAAATGCCACAAACTAATCCAGAGGAGACAGAATTGGCAAGAAGGTACCCAAAGCCTTCAGCAGCAAGCACATATAACGTAAGGGCTAAGGGGCAACCCTGGTGAATGGACCTGAAAAGCCCAAAGGTGTCGGACTGGGTTTCATTGATAGTAATGCAAGCAGAGGCATCACCAAAAAACATTTCCACATACTGCAAAAAATTGGGACCAAAACCAATGGCTTGTAGCATAGCAAGAATGAAAGGCCACTCAATGCGATCATAAGCTTTGGCAAAATCAATCTTAAGAAACAACATAGGCTGATTGGATTGACGAGCCCATTCCATTCCTTCCCAGACATCAATGATATTGTCAAGGATATATCTAAACTTGATGAAACCAGTTTTCTCTGAGCGGACAATAATCGGAAGGAGATGTCTGATCTTGAGAGCTAAAGCCTTAGCAATGATCTTGTAGGAGACATTCAGCAAAGTGATGGGCCGCCAATTGCAAATATCTTCAGGGTCTCCAGCTTTAGGTATGAACTTGATATTCCCCTTATTTATGATAACACCCAAGCTTTTATTATGGTAGGCTTCGAGATAAACTTTCTGTAGGTCAGGACCTATAGCATCCCACAAATGCTTGTAGAATTCACAAGGAAAGCCATCACACCCTGGGGACTTGTCATCTTCCATAGAAGAGACAACCTCTTTAAGGTCATTGATAGTGAGAAGTTGCTCACATAAGGCTTGTTGCTTGACCGTTAGGCGATTTGGAGTAACAACAATACACGCCTTGAGAGCATCTTCCCGAGCAACAGAATTTCCCTGAGAAGAAAACACTTTTTCATAGTGTTGAACAAAAGCTTGAAGAATATCAGGAAGCTCATAAAGGGTTTCATGACCTTGTTTGATTTTTTGAATACCAGAGTTGGTATGACAGGCTTTGAGAGCATGAAAAATTTCTTTAGAAGCTTTGTCGCCCACCTCCAGCCAATGGAGGCGGGCTTTGATTTGAGCTCCCCTAGAGGCATAATTGTCTGCAATTTTCTTCTCATGGAGAAGCTGAGCAAGCTTAAGCTGAAGCTCAACGTCGAAGGGATTCAGAGAAAGGGCGTCAGAAGCATTGCGAAGAGCTTTGGTGTTTTCTTCATAGGCACGTTTCTTGTAGCAAGCCAACTGATAGCCGTAAATGCGGAGAAATATGGCAGTACGGGTGATGGCATCATTCCACCACTGGATCCAGCTAGTGTGGCTATGGGGTCAAGGCTCTAAATTCCAAACATGCAAAATGTGAGCAATGGTGGAAGCATGCGTCAACACAAACGTGTTGAGAAAAAATTGAGTACAAGCAGCCCGCCGGACAAAGGAATGCCACGTAATGGTAAAAAAGATGGGGTAATGATCTGACAAGGTCACATCTATCAAGGGAATGATAGGTAAATCTCAATCTTCAGAAAAAGAGAAAAAAGATTGAGCAGTTATCATAGCACGATCTAATCTCTTGAATATGTGGTCAGAACCAGCTCTGAAATTAGACCAAATGTGCCAGACCCCACTCTATTGATGGCTGTTAGCATTGGGATAAAAAAGGCCCAATTTATTGAGCATATAATACCATGCTTATCTCTCTCCAGTTGTTCATCTAAAAGGAAAAATCAATTCCTTGTCAAAGGCCAACTCAACCATATTGAAGTCCCCAAACATCACCCAAGTTGTTAGAGGCCAATTATCTGCCAACCAACACCAAAGTTGAGATCTTTCCACAACATCATTGGGAGCATAAATATTAATAATGCCAAAGGAATGATTATGGAATGACAACAAGATCCAAGTGACACGTTGCATTGGGTCAAACCCATGCGCAATAACAATAGAATGAAGGCGAGGTGATAGAATAGTAATGACACCACCCTTACCAGCTTTGTGTTGCGAAGAAAAAACAATGTCGTCTAGCCATATGACGCGACAAGAAGAAGTAAGAAAAAAACCAAAAATTTTAACTTCTTGCAAACATAAAACATCCAGACTGTGAAGTTTACGGCGGGTATCTCGAACATAGTACTTTCTAGAGAGGTCAATTAGACCTCACACATTCTAGGATAAAAAATTAATGAAAACTCTTACATGTTTTCCTCGTCCTCAAGAGTGGAGAAACTATTCTGCAAGAAGATTAGAACTGAACCAAAACTGGTGGATAAATTTCCAGAAGAGATAAGTTGTCACTTTTCCTCTGCGTCTTCTGCACGACCATCAGGGCTGCGAGACCGATGCAAAGTTTGAGAGGAAATGAATGAAACATTTTGCAGAGTGAGCACCACCTCAGGGGTGGAAGACCACACAGCTGGAGCTTTCCCTTGGAGAACAGGGTTTGAAATAGGCGGAGCAACCGGTGGCACCTCGGCAACAGGTGGGTTCTCTTCAATAGAAGGAGCAGCTGGCGGCAAAGCAGTTGCGGAAGCAGCTTGGGCCTACTTAGAAACTGAGACGTTCCTACCTTTTCGTGAAACCGTGGTCCATTCCTCCCTTTTTCCCGCCTCTGAATGTTTAGCAGGTGCTTCCTTTGGCGACGGCTTAACCTTAGGGGTAGCCAAATGGCAATCCTTGATCTTATGCTTTTCCGACCGACACCTATAGCAAGTGTTCGACAAGTTCAAATAATGCACCTTCTGAGAGAAGGTAAGGGAACCGACCTGTATCTCCATAGAGTCTTTGAGGTCCCTCAAAAGGTCGACCTCAACACAAATATGCTTGTGAGGGCGGGCATTAAAAAACTTGTCATTTTCCATGACAATAACTTTGCCAAGGGTTTTGGCAATAGACTCAATGAATGGCCAACATGGCAGTGGGAGACCAAGAAACTCAACCCAGATGGGAACCCTAAGTTTCTTGTCGTCCGAGACAATGAAGTCTCGAGACCACTTCTGAAACACAAGCAAATAGGAACTAACCGTCCAGGGATCGTGGCTAAAAACTGCCTCCATCTGGGAAGGGTTAGCAAAATGAAACAAAAAAAACCCTTTGGTAAGGCTTTGAACGCCTTCAAGGCGAACTCCATGAGGAGTCCAACTCTTATTTACCCACTCTTTGAGGATACTTTTAGGAGGAGTGCGACCCACAAAATACCCTATCAAGGTATGCTTTTCAAGCCATTCACAAGCAACATCAAATTCTTGCATGTTAAGAATAATATCAGGGTTACCTCGTGAAAGACCTTCGGGACAAATTTGCACGGTCGTTTGTTCAGAGGAGGCGCCATGGCTTTCTAAAGCCTCAACTCGAGCACCAACATCAATTGCTGGGCCGAAGTTGGCCGAAGCCATTATAAACTAACCCTAATGCAAAAATCCCGTTGTAAATGCGGTGTGACAAGTGGGAAACTCAGAAAAAAAAGTGCAAATAGAGAGGTGTACACATGAAACCCTAGCAAAGCTCTCTTTTTCAATTCAACAAAATTGAGTCCGATTTGGGCCCATTTTGATTAGGGTATTTGTGTAATAACAAGTTTAAAAGGGTACATTTAGATGTGGAAATTGGTTCATTATTTTATTTTATTTATTATTATCATTTATTTTCATAAATTGTTTATAGTCTTTAGATCTTTTATTTATCATTCTATATTAGATTTATAAGTGTTTGGATTGGTTCAAGACATTTCTACATTGGTCAATTTTATAGTCAGAAATGTGAATCAATAACTTGTGAAATTCAAAATTTTAATTTGGACTATGTTGACTCCCTCTCACTAGCCATTGTGAGCCAACCTAACATGCATTTGGGTGTATTTATGTGTTATATTGTTGTGTTCAAAGACATTTATTCATTTGAAATCATTTTAGGGGCAAGAGAATTTATTGGTAGAGCATTATAGGAGAATCATTTAGAGCATCCAAATTGTACCATCATCTCGGGCATATGCATGATTGCCTAAGGTATTTAAAAGTTCAACTAAAGTCATTGAATAAATTCAATTAGGGGTTTGATTGAGAAGAACATGACCCTTGTTTAGCAAGTTTCCAAATAGCAATTATAGATATCAACCCACTTTGGTTACAAAAAGATGTACTTTCTAACTCATATGCATAAATGCCACAAACATTAACACTATAACATGTGCAACCTTATACATAGTTCCTTGCATCATGAACCGCGCACATAACACTTGGAACCATATCCCAATTCCTAAATACCCAAACTCATGTGTGCAACTGTTAGCATCACATTCTATTTGTGTATTGCCAATAATCATCTCATACAAGATTCTTGACAACTCTATCTGTGTTCTACATCATACTTGAATTCTTGGGCATTAGTATCCTCAAAGTGCATGCTTTAGAACTCAACATAGAATGTTATTCAACATTTCAAAGAGCTAAGTGAACTGTTATTGTGAATGTGATATGTTTTGTAACTAGTCTAGGTTATATTCACATTTAGTTAGATTCACTTAATGCACTTCTAGTTTGTTTAATTTTGTTGTATCATGTCATATGATTGTGATAGTTCTCATTATATTATGTTGTTTTAACATCTTACCTTGTCTATATAGGTAAAGTTTCTTGTGTACATTATCATTATTACATCCTTTGATCAAGCATTCATTCCTTGCTACTCTCTTATGGAAGGTAATTTCTAGTTTAATAAGTGATCCTAGTTGTTTGAGTATACTATCTAACTCTTACATAGTATTAGAATTTCATTTGTAAGCCCCTTAGTAAATTTGGTAGTGATTTAGAAAGGTTGTTTTGCTAGGTGCATTTTTAGGGAAAATAAATCTCATCGTTGAATTTAAAAAGCTCAAAAACTTATATTTTTACATAAAACACTCTATGGTTTGGAGCCTTAAAATTTGACATTTTTTTGAGGGTTTGAAAAAATTAAACCTTCTTTTCCATATCATATGGAATCTACATGGTATGGATTATGTAGTCCATATATTATCATCTATATTGTCAATCTATAAAATATTATATGCATAGTTGTTTGTATATATTCTACAAAGTCAATGCCATTGAATTGCATCACAAATTACGTCTCATTGGTCAACTTATTTAGATACAATTTTTTATAACCTTTAAACTAAAAAATATTTATTTTCCTAAATGTGTTTAGTCCCTAGTCATTTACAATTTGTAGCTCTCAATTACCCCATATTAAAGGAGGCATGAAAATCATCACTAAGTTTCACCAAGTTTCATAACCCAAAAATTGCTTTGACACATTCTTTGCACCCAAATGTCACCTCCACCTATATATCAATAGCTTAACTTGGTTCAATCACCTTGACAACGAATGAGAGCCTTTTTCTATTACCAAAAGGGAGCAATTATTTTTCCAAGCATGAATTTTCACCATAGTGTCAAATTCTTGATTTCTTATAGCCATTGGATGGTTCTAAATAGTTTGTAGTAATATTTATTGTCTTTTTGTTTTAGATACTAGGTATTGTTGATTGAAGTTCAATATTATTTTCTTCTAATTTCAGGGATTTCATCTATAGTGTCATTTTTTTACTTCTTATAGATGTTAGAAATGTATTTATGAGCACTAAAAATCTATCCATAATAATTTTATATATTCTACCTTAGACATCAAAAATTTTGTTTGGTGTGATTTTGGTATTTTTGGCTCATATTATATATACAAATTGTTAAAACTGGTGGTTGACTTTTCTCAGGTACTTTATTTTTAGTATTGATAAATATTTAGAAAGTTACAAACTGGATTGTTATAATACATTATTTATTTTCCTTTATTGTTATTTATTGTTTTAATAGTGGATTCAGGTTTGTTTGAGCTCCTCACTCCTCATAACTATCATAAATGGAAAATTAAGATGCAATGATTGCTCTTATTTGAGGGTTTTATTGTCTACTTTGGATGAACAACCATCTACATTTTAGTAGGGATTTTGAAAGATTTTCTCATAGGAACAAATGTGATGAGGCAATGGATTTGAATACTTTGAATGTTTATGATAGCTTATTATAGAGTCAAATGAGTTTTTTTTATAGAAACTTTTTAGGGATTTTGGAATTAGTAGTGATTGGGTTAGTTGAGTTATCAGTTGTGTTTCCTCTATTTCCTTCTTGGTCTTGGTTGATGGGGAAACTTCTAAGCTTTTTCAGTGCCTCTAGAGGTCTTCGGAAGAGAGACCTATTATCTCCTTATCTGTTTATCATAATGGTTGAGGAACTTGGTAGATTCATCAAATCGAAGGTTAGATAAGGCTTGATTCAAGGGTGGAGTTGGCATAAGAATATGCATCCCTATTCTCACTTGTAGTTTTTGGATGATACCACTCTGATGGAAAGAGCCAAAATCAATGAAGTTGTTGAATTCATGAAGGCTTTGGATACATATTTGGTTTCCTCAAGGAAGAAAATTAATGAGACTAAATCTTTTATTTATTTCTTTAATACTCCATGGCTGATTCAAAATAGGATTTCTCAGATTCTCAAATTTCCTATTGGTTCTCTCCCTTTGGTCTACCTTGGGATTCTAATTGGTGTGGTTCTTAGTGCAGGGAGTTTTGGCAAGAAATTCTAGACAAGTTTTGTAAGAGGGTTAGCCACTAGACTTGTAGATGGCTCTCATCTGCTAGAAGAGTAACTTTACTGAAGTTCTAGTGGTTCATGCTCTTCCTATTTACAAATGTTTTGTGCAGGTTGCTCCTTAATTATGGTTTTGTGAAAGAATTTGATGCTCTCTCTCGTCAATTTCTCTAGTCCAAAATTTTCCTCTCTTCCAAGTGGAGTCTAGTTAAATGGGATTCAATTTGTAGACTAAAGCATGAAGGGGGTCTTGGTCTTAGGGCTACTAGCTTAGTGGGTCAGGTGTTAGCAACCAAGTTCTATTGGAGATGGTGCACTTTTCAGGATCAAGATTGGGCTAGAATCATCATTGGCAAGTATCTCAAGGGTGTTGATAGTATGGATGTGCCTTGATGAAACTTGATAGGGAGGGGCTCCATGATATGAGACACTCTCAAAAGAGGGGCGAAAATCATCAAAAAAGGTCTGTTTTGGATTTGTAATAGAGGATCAGATGCTCAGTTCTAGTATGATTCTTGGGATGGTCATCCTCTAATTATCTCTTAGTTTTCTCACTTTCAACCCCTTTGTGACATTTTTATTGCAGTTGGTTGGAGTAGGGTGGTAGATTTTAAAACTACTATTTTTAAGGGGCATGTTTAGGTGAATTGTTGGAAGAGACCTCAAGATAGGCCAAGACGTGGTACTGAAGAGAATCGTTAGGTGCTAGCTGAGATTTTAGCTAGTAGATTTTGTAACTCTCTTTAGGATAGCGATGTTCTGGATTGGGGTCCTAACATGAAGGGAAAATTTACTATTTCCTTTTCTTATCAGGAGTTGGACAAGAAGTTGCATGGTTGGAAGGTGTGCCCTTTGTAAGAAGAGTGAAGAATGTATTTCTCATAGTTTTTTTAGTGTTCTTACTATAGATAGATTTGGCACCTATGGTGAGGAGCATGGAATCATGCTCATGTTCATGTCACTTCTTTAGTGAAGTTTTGGGATAGCCTGGGTTGTCCTCCAACCAAATCCTCTTTTTTGTAGGTGCTTGGCTTCTTGGTCCGACTCTCATTATCTCGAATTTATGGATGGAAATGAATAGAAGGATCTTTCAACATTAAAAAATGATAAGTTCTCTTCTATGGAGAAAAATGTTCGCAGACTTCAGGAAACTATTATTTCAAAATGTGATATTACTAGACCTATAGATCCTAGCGATCTTTTTGTGATTAAGAATTTGAATCTAGTAGGTGATTGAGTTGGCTCCTCTGCTGGAAGGAAATCAAGGAAATTCAAATAGAAAACTCATAGAGAAGGTGTATGGTGTAAAAGTGACCACACTTCTATGAATCATTACATGTAAGGAAACTCAAGAATAAGCCCTCACAAAGCGATCCATAGCTCTCTATGCATGGAGTTGCAAGGGACTATAATGAATTTTCTCTCAGCTAGAGCTATAAACTAGTGACTTTGCTAGTCAACCACACAATGAGAGATTCATAAAATTGAAGACTAGGGCAAGAGTGCCAAAATCCCCAAAATGAATCAAATGAATGTGATGCAATGCATGCTAATATGAATATGCAAGATTAATCTATCAAAATGAAAGTACAATGCAACTATGAAAGGAAATAGCAATGGATTACAATTCCCCTAATTAAGCTATGTGAAGCTAATCTATTGCATAAAAGGAAACTAAGCTAATGTGTCATGATTATGCAACTAAACAAAGGAAATATGTAACTAAATGATGAAAGAAAATGAAAGGAAGCAAGTCTTCAATATCTTCAAAGGAGTCTTCAAAGTAAGCTAGAAAACCTACAGCATAACAATGTAATAAAATTCCAAGATATGAAAATGAAGAAGAGAGCTCTTCTTTTATAAGAAGTGAAAATGAATGGACCATTGTGATTAAGAGGCAAAAGACTTAATTAACGGTGGAGGAAAAAAGAAGCTTGATCCTTGTGCACAAATATCCTCCAATAGGAAAATAAGAGTTGACTTTTGTGTCCATATAAGACAAAAAGTGCTTTTTCCCTTTTTATAAAATAAGAATGATGCTTTATTTGTGCAACTTAGGATAAGAGGAAAAGTGGGGGCTTTTTATTTATTAAAAAAGGAGGAAATATTCTTTTTAATTAAATAAAAACTTTAGGATAAAATGGTTAGCCCAAGGTATAATCGAAAATGATGAAAAGGATTTGATCAAGGAAATTGATATAATTGATAAAATGTTGATTTTTGAAAATCTTGATTCAGGGATTTGATAAATTGAGAAATGTGGCCCAAAGTCTAGGCGACCATTTTTGGGTGCATACATTTGCCCCTCTTTGACTAATGTGTGATTGATTTGAGAACACATGTAGTCAAATAATGAAGTTGAAATGTGAGATTGATCTGGGATCACAAAACAACTCAGATGTGAGGTCGATTCGGGATCACATCCAAAGTAAGAGATAAGAATCTCAAATTTGAGAAAAAGTTCACAAAAGATGTCTGAATCAGGGATGAGAATCCAATAAATACTACCCCCTCGAAATCGAAATCGAAATCAGATAGAGGAGAATAGCAAATCGATAAAGATTTGATCAAATCATAATGAAATCACAATCGAAGATAAATGATAACAGGATAACCATTAGGTAGTGAAAACATGCCCCAGTGATGAATTAGAAGAAAAGAAGTGGGGTGAATGAAAGACTAGAAGTTTGAAAGACATGAAAAGGAAGAAATTCCATCAAAGATCGAAGAATTATGCCTCAAAAGGTCAATCAACTGCGTAGAAGAAGGAAAAAACTTGGAAACGCGACTCGAATTTCAATTTTGAGTCTAAAAATGGATAGAAAATGATGTGATATGAAAGATTAGAAATGAAAGATATGATCAAGAAGAATCATAAAATGAGCACAGTTGACCAACTAGTCTGTAGATGATAAAAAGGAGAGCTCTCTCCATATGCAAGATGCAAAAACTAAACTATGATGAACCTAAGAATGCAAGCTACTATGAAAGTGGTTGACTTGCAAGGTCACAATGCCTATAGACATCTAATTATCATCATCGAGCGTTATTGGTAGCATCGTAAGATCATACTATGCACACTAGCATAACTATGTGGATATGAATATGATCTTTATCAGATAGGAATGTGGAAATCTCACCTAGGCATCAAAGACATGTAGGTCAAGATGACTAATGCAGTGAGATCACCTAAGTTTGATATGGTGAGATTATGCTTGTATCAAGACACATGAAAGTCAGGATAACTAGAAGCATGCACTCGCAAAATAGTCAAGGATAATACCTTGTTAATCCATAGTGTCAAGTGAGACTAGCATAAATGCTCATGACAGTTAGGATCAACGAAATATACCCACAAGCAGATAAAGAAATAAAACATGTTCTCATACCCTCAGGCTTCTAGCTATACATCATCGAAAAACTTCTCAGGGAGAGACCACTCATCAAAGAAATCCTCATAGACAGCACATAAAGAAAAATAAAGTCAACATATCTCAACGAGTTGATTATTTAAGTGCGTGTGTGTTGGTCATAGAGTCAGACTCTGGTTATCACATTTGCTAATGAGAAATATCGCATCATACTTAGACTATTGGGAAAGACATCTGATAAGTGGTAAGAAACACTTGATGCAAGGGTAGTGTTGAAAAACACTGTTTGGGGTGGTGTTGAAAAACACCTGTTTGTGAAATGCCCCAAGAGACAAATGCACCTAAAGGACCTATGCTAACAGTTATGTCCCCTAGACAAAGATAATAACCAATTCCAAACCAAGTCAAATAAGGTCAAGGCATGATGGAGAAAGGTTCAGTGTCGAGGACGCATACTAACAAATAGGAGTGCAAAGGCCTCAAGTAGCGCATGTTTCCAGGTTTTCACCACTTGGATTTTTATTGCAATTTTTCTTTTTTTTTGTATTTTTGCTACCAAGGTGCCTGTTTCTAGGTTTTCACCAAGGCACATTTTCTATTTTTTTGGATTTTTGAATGCTTTGATTTTTTTTTTGTATTTTTCAGGACTTTTTATGCTTTTTACGATTTTTTCAGCATCATATATCAATTTTTTTGGTATTTTTTCAGGATCAATAAAATATGTACAAAGGATGCCCCTAGACAGAAATAGGCATCAAGGATAGAACTTCTTTAGGTGCAAAATGTTGATGGGCTTAGGGAGCTGTTCTCCATCTTCATTCGACAGTAAATATGCACCTGTACCAAAAGTTGTTGTAATAATGTATGGTCCAAGCCAATTAGGTTCGAACTTGCCCTTTTGTTCTCTATTCTGTTGATTCTTAGGATTCTCTCGCAAAACAAGATCACCTATTTGAAACTCTCTAGGGAAAACCTTCTTGTTAAATGCCTTGGACATACGCTTCTGATATACTCTCATGTAATCAAAGGAAGCCTTACGCTTCTCATTTAGAAGTTCTAGTTCTTGTAACCTCATGGCACGGTAATCCTCATCTGTAATCAAACCTTTGAGAGAGATTCTAAGTGAAGGTATCTCTACTTCTAAAGGCAACACTACTTCAGCGCCATAGGTAAGAGCAAAAGGAGTAGCTCTTGTAGGTGTACAAATGCTAGTTCTATAGGCCCATAGTGCCGGATTGATTTGTAAGTGTCAATCCCTACCATTCTTGTGTATTGTTCTATGAAGGATTTTAAGAATGGTTTTATTAGAGGCTTTTGCCTGTCCGTTTCCCTGTGGAAAATAGATAGAGGACCAATGCTGTTTGATTTTAAACTTCTTGCATAAATGCTTTAGGTCCTTGTTCTTGAATTGACCTCCATTATCAGTAATAATCTCAGAAGGCACTCCAAATCGGCAAATGATATGATTCAAAATAAATAGGGAAACTGTTTTGCTTGAGGCAACAGAAAGAGGGACTACCTCTACCCATTTCGTGAAATAATCAGTAGCTGTGATGATAAACTTATTTCCACCTGATGAGTTGGGGTGAATTTGCCCAACAAGGTCAAAGGTCCAACGCTGAAATGGCCAATGAGAAATGGAAGGAATTAGCTCCCTACCTGGAGCATGAATCAGGTTTCCATGTTTTTGACATTTCTCACAAGACTTAGAGAAAGCTACTGCATCTGTCTGCATTGTGGGCCAGTAATACCCCGCCCTAAGCAACCTTCGGGCCATGGCAAGACCATTAGAGTGTCCACCACAAATGCCCTCGTGGATGTCTGCTAACGCTTGGTTGGATTCCTCCTTTTCCAAGCACCTAAGAAGTGTCCCATCTAAACCCCTCCTATACAAATCACCAGAGATAAGGGTTTGGCGAGAGGTGTTACAAATGAGGTTTCAATGTTCAGAATGGTTGAAAGTGTCAGGGATGATGCCATCGTGTAGCTATGAATAGATAGCACCATAGCAGGAAGACTCATGTGTGACAAGGGTACAAATGACATTGCTTTCAGATGAGTCAAATATGGGATGGTGTAGTTCTTCCACCAGGAATTCAAATCTTGATTCATGTTGTTCCAACTGAAGGAGTGAAGCTAATGTGGCCATAGCATCTGCAGCTTTGTTCTCTGTCTTAGGGATCTGTTGAAATGTCACAAATGTAAAGTAACGTCTCAATGATTCAACCATCTTTTTGTAAGGTACCAATTTATCATCCTTGGTTTGATACTCCTCATTGACTTGGTTGATAATTAACTGTGAATCCCCAAAGACATGTAATTCTATTATGTTCCATTCTATAGCCATTTTCAATCCATTGGTCAAAGCTTCATATTCGGCAATATTATTTGTACATGGGAATAAAAGTTTGTAAGACTTTGGAATGTTGTACCCATGTGGAGAGACAAATAATACTCCAACACCTGATCCATTTTGCATGTGGGAACCATCAAAGAATATACTCCAAGTGCGGGTAGTCATATACAGTATGTGTTCATCTGGGAATTCTACCTGAATAGGCATACTATCCTTAACTGGGAAGTCAGGTAATTGGTCAGCAATAGCTTGCCCTTTTATGGCCTTTCTTTCAATGTACTCTATATCAAATTCAGATAAAACCATCATCCACTTGGCAAGCCTACCCATGAGGGCAGCCTTACTAAGCAAGTACTTAAGAGGATCAATTTTTGCAACCAAATGTATAGTATGAGCAAGCATATAGTGTTGCAACTTTTGGGAAGCAAACACTACTGCCAGACAAGACTTTTCAATGCTATTATAATTGATCTCATAAGATACTAGAGTACGACTGATATAGTATATGGCCCTTTCTTTCCCAGTATCATCTAATTGAGCCAACAATGCCCCCAAGGAAGACTCTTTTGCTGAAATGTATAAAATCAATGGTTTCCTAGGAATAGGCGGCATCAAAATTGGAGAATTAGCCAAATACTATTTTATTTGATCAAGGCTCTTTTGGCAATCCTCATTCCAAGCACATGTGGCTCCCTTATGCAATGTTTTATTGAATGGCTGTGCTCTATCTACAAGCTGTGAAATAAACCTCCTTATGGATTAGAGTCGTCCCTAAAGACTTCTCATCTGACTAACATTTCTGGGAGGTGGCATATCTAATATAGCTTGGATCTTTTTAGGATCAACCTCTATTCCTTTTGCTGAAATTATGAATCCTAGGAGTTTACCTGAGGCAACTCCAAATGCACACTTTTTTGGATTCAATCTAAGCTGAAATTGTGCCATGTGATCTAGAATTACTTCCATATTGTCGAGGTGTGTGTCCCATTTTCTAGATTTAGCCAAGGTATCATCCACATAATCTTCCATGTTCTTATGCATCATGTCATGAAAAATTGTGGTCATAGCTCGCTGGTATGTTGCTCCTGCATTCTTTAGGCCAAATGGCATGACATTCCAACAATAGGTTCCCCATACACATGTGAAGGCTGTTTTCTCTTGATCTTCGGGAGCTATTTTTATTTGGTTATATCCGGAAAAGCCATCCATTAAAGAGTATATCTCATAGCCCACGGTCATATCCACTATCATGTCTATGTTAGGGAGTGGAAAGTCATCCTTTGGGCACGCTTTGTTAAGGTCTCTAAAGTCTGTGCATACATGAATGGATCCATCATGCTTTGAAACTGGAACGATGTTTGAGATCCACTCGGCATAATCGATAGCTCTAATAAATCTTGCACTAAGGAGTTTTTCTAACTCAGCCTTAACAAGGAGAGCTATGTGAGGATGCATTTTCCTCAACTTTTGTTTAACCGGTTTTATTCTTGGAGCTATAGATAGATGATGCATAATAAGATTAGTGTCAAGTCCTGGCATATCTAAATATGTCCAAGCAAAGTTGATTTTCTTCTTTTGCAAAACTTTGTATATGCTTCTTTTTCTTCAGCTGATAGAGACTGAGCTAGGTGCACTATTTGGGGAGCCTCTTCTGTATTCACATTCACTGGTTGCGTAGGCTCAATGAGAACTGATGACCTGTCTTGGAAGTAACTTGGCAAGTTATTAAGTACCCCATCCTTAGGTGCCTCAAAGAGGTTTTCACCCTCGGATACATCTTTTCTTTTTACTATTTTTGGTTCTTACACCGCCACAAAGTGGTTTTCGCCATCAGACCTATTTTTCTTTTTTCCTTTTTCTTTTATTTTTAGACTAAGGTACTTAATATCAGGCTCTGTCATACTTGTTGTCGGTTCACTGGTGGAAGAGACTACAGGTTCAAGAGCATTCAGATAGCAGGCAATTTCGTAGTCATTCTGAAAAGTGAGGAGTTCAGGCTCTTGATGTTGCTGAGACCAGTCAATTAGGTCGTACTGAACAAGGGGTAAGTCAATGACTGGTTCAACATTTTTTATATGGAAGGTGTTATCTCTGGTGACCATACAATCGAGATTCATCAAGTCCCCTCCTAAGATACCCGAGTCAGGATTTGTCCTACCAAACGAAGCGTCGTCCACTAAGGCAATTCAAGGAGTACAATCCTCTAGTCCTACACTAAGCTCGTCAGTCACATCGGGTTGAGTACTATAAGTATGGACAACATCCATGTCCAAATCAACTATTGCATCTGAAAGTGAGTCCCATTCGAACTCATGTGAGTCTGTCTCTGAATCATTATTTGGGCCTTGTGATGTACTAGCATTGTTACTATCCGTCGCAGCTAGGATAGGAGTACTGTCAGTTGTCAAATCTTTTGAATCTCCCCAAAGGAGATTTGTTGAAGGCACCCAATCATTAGACATGTCTTGTTGATTGGAAAGATTAGGTGTGTAGTCTGAGTCATTGTCACTATCTATCACAGCTGAGATAGGGACACTTTTTTGTTTCTTATTTTCAAAACCTAAGCCAACTGTTGACTTATTCCTTCACCCAAAAAGGCCATGGTTAAGAGGTTCAGCCTTAGCATCCAACCTATGACTAAGGGGACCATGTCTTGGATAACCCATATTCTTGACCAATGTATACCCTCTCCCATAAGCTCTAGGGGAAGGTGCAAAATTCTCATTATGTAGGTATTTCTCTTCTCGGTAAATCCAGTCCCTAACGGAAACCTCTTCTTTTTCTTCTTGAATCGGAACTGAGGACTCCACAAACTTATCGAACAATGTCATGGCCGAAGACGAGGGCTTCATTTCTTGAGAAGGTTGGCCATAAAACCTAGGGGAAATTGGCAATTTTGTGAATGAATCCAATTTGTAATCCCCCATACCAAGATCTATGGTCTTGAATTTATTCTTGCATTGTTCAAATGTAGTATCAAAAGTGCTGGCCTCCCTATTCAAAGGAATGTGAGACCCTGCTGAAATTGTGTTGACTGATAGTGTGCTGTCCCCAGGTATGTAGACTTCTATTCCATTGTAAGGGAACTTTACACACTGATTATAAGTAGATGGGACCGCTTGCATCTCATGTATCCATGGTCTACCTAACAAAATATTGTAAGCCGAAGGACCGGCATCAACAATCTGAAACAAAATATCTTTCTCTACAGGACCAATTCGGATAGGAAGAACAACCAATCCTTTAGAACTATGTTCTGCTTCATCATAAGCCTTGATAGTTATCTTCTTCCTTGTATCAATGACTTCTTCTGAATAACCCAAGGCCTTCAATAAGCTCAAAGAACAAATATTAAGCCCAACACCCCCATCTATCAACACGCGCCTGACACAGGTCTTGTGGATCATAACCTCTATATGAAGGGCCAAATTGTGTGGGTGGCTTAATGACTTGTGATCTTCTTCTGAGAATGTAAGGTAGTGAGGGCTAGCCAAGTGGTTGACCATATTCTGGAATTGATCTATATCTATATCATTACGGACATTAGCTACTCACAAGGCATCCTCAAGGACACGCTTATGCCTGGAGGACAATTCCAAAAGCTCAAAAATAGATATCTGCGCTGGTGTGCGTTGTAATTGATCAATAAGGTTATAGTTCAAATCAAGACCAATGAAAAATTTAGGGAGAGCACCTTTTGACACGGGCTGCTTAGATTTACTAGAGCTAGGACCTCTAATAACAATGGGAGCTTGAGACTGGCTCCTAGTGACAGCATTGAGGGGTTCAGACATCCTTTGTGAGTGAGGACCTCTTAGTACCACAACGGGTCCTTCATCAAGTATAGGATTTGAATCATCATCATATCTATAAGAGTTTTTCCCTCTCATCATGTTGACATTATCATCAGCAACTTCAAGCTTATTAATAATATTCTCTGCATTTGTGTAGGTGTAGTTAATAACAGCCTTGCCATTCTTATTGCTAGAATTCTTTCCTTTCTCATATTTGGGCAAGGGTTCTTTAAAAGCTTTATGATCCGCATTAGTGGTTAAACCATCAACTTGTAATCGTCCACTTTCAATGAGATCTTGGACAAGATGTTTAAGTTTAAAACAATTTTCTATATTATGTCCAATTCCATTGTGAAAGACACAAAAGGCCTTCTCATCCCACCAATTAGGCTTAGGATTTGGTATGTGGTGTTTTGGAGGATCTTGGGGGTGCACCAAATTATGAGCAATTAACGTCTTGAAAATGTCTGCATAGGAGTCCCCAAGTTTGGTAAATTGCCTCTTTTTTGTTTTAGGTCTCACTTGATACTTGGGTTTATTCTCTTGTTGTGCTGAAGATGTTTGTAGCTTCATGGCTTGGAATGCATTGGAGAGATTAAGAACTCCTTCATTCTTAGGTTGAGATGAGTCAACAACTCTATCATTGACCACTTGCTTATTCTTGTCCCAATAAGGGTTCTTTTTGTCCTTATTACCATTATTGTTGTTGTTTTGGCCATTGTTGTTATTAGTTGGTTTAGCCAAAATTCCTTGTTCTTTTAGGACATCCTCTATGCGACATGCCACCTATACCATGGTATCAAAAGAATTAAATGGGATCTTTCTGACCTCATACCTTAGCTCTGGTATTAAATTACTCACAATGATGTCTATTCTTTCTTCCTCAGGAATTGTCCTAGGATACTTTGAGCATAACCATCTCCATCTTTGCAAGAAGGTGACAAAAGGTTCTCCTTGATTTTGTTTGAGTTTGCACAAATCAAGCATTGTGACTAACCTAGATAGATTATAAGCAAAATGTTGGACAAATCTTTGGACAAGTTCTTTAAATGTCTTCACTGGAGGAGTAAGGTTGGTGAACCACTCCATAGCTTGGCCTTTTAGACTCCTTGGGAATAATCTCATTAAATAGGAGTCTTCATGATGAAAAGCAAAGCTCATTATATAAAATTGTCTAACATGGTCATGAGAATCACCAATGCCATCATATTTGTCATAAGTCGGGAACTCAACCTTCTTAGGAAATTCAATCATCACCACACTTTTGTCTATAGGGTTGGGACATATGGAGTCCAAATTAAATGTGCTCTTAGGAGCCCTCATCCTTTCTATATCCTTTTGCATTTGCATGATCACCTCATTGGTTGAAGGATTCTGTTTCTTAATCTTTTGGTGGACATCAAAATTATATGGGACCTTAGCACCTTGTTGATGAGACTTTCTAAGAATTGGTCCTTGTTTTGTTCCATATCTTTCCACATATGCTTGAAAAGCTGGTTCTTGTTGCATAGTCATAAAATCCATTTTATCAAAGTTGGCATAACTTCCTTCATGTCGTGAACCATGATGTGCTCATTGGGAGGGTTGTTTTGAAAGTCTATGAGGTGACTATCTCCTATGGTGATCATATCTTGAAGTCTTTCTTCCTCTAGGACTTGGGGACCTTGAGGGTGTCCTTGACCTTCTTCTAGGACTTGGTGAAGGGGTAGATGGGGGTGAGTTGGTCCTACTATTGGTACCCCTCCCATTAAATTGATTTTGGAGTTGTTGTGCATAGAGCCTATCTTCTTCTTCTTGGGCGACTCTTTTTCTTATGTCCAATAATGCACGTTCCTCTTCCTCTAGTTGTCTAAATTTTTCCTTCTTGGCGGCTTGTTCATCTAGATAGGCTTGCTTCTCCCTTTCAATGATTTTCAATCTCGTATTTGCATATCAAGAGGTATCTTTAAGTGGAGAAGATTGTCTTGAATGCCTTATTGCGTTGGCTGCGTTGATGTGATGGTCATTAGATTCATTATTCTGGTCCTCGTGTTGTGACCCTGAATCTGAGTGAGTTTTCCTATAATGTCTCTCAGCTCATTGATGAGCATCAAAATACCTTGTGTTGTTGGGGGGTGACCCGGGTGGACTAGCATGAGAAGAACCACCATACACTCTAGTACTCCCATGCCGTTGGAAAATATCTTCAAGAGTTTGATTCATGGCTTCTCTTTGTTGTCGAGTGAAAGTGTAACTCATGTCCATACTTGATGAAAGTGGTGCTAAAGAGGTGCTCACTTCACTAGGATGACCTTTTGGATTAAAACAAACCTCAAATTCACTTTTAAGAGATTGATCGAAAAGGGGTTCTTTTCCCTTGTGCTGTTGATGAGTCTTAACTGGTGGTAACTGATTAAAGGCAACAGGGGGTCACTTCCCTTGATTGACTTGGTACCTCATTGTAACTGACATGAAAGAAAGAGATTCTTGATGATGGGTCAATCTCTCAAAGTGTCAATTCCAACCTAAGATAATTGAGATTATCTATTGTCCAAAGAGAAGATGAAAAGATAGAAAAATAAAAGGCGTCACCAACACTGTCAAAGAGGTGCTTCAAATCAAAGGGTGAATACCCTTGCACTTTTGAATCAGGGGGTTGGACTTAGCCAAAATTTAAATCGAATTTGAGATATATGAAAAATGATTTGGACAATAGTAGGATCAAAATTCTCCAAGGGTGTAATCAACAATTCTAAAGACAAACTTTTCACTAGGAATAACTCCCTAACTTGACAAATTATTTTCAAGGCAACCTTATAAATTAATTAAAATGGTCCCTAGAAGGCTAGAATCAAAAATTTGCAGTCAAAATAGGTCTCTAACAGAAAGGTCAGATAACCTACTCAAAGGCCAAGTCATACTAAAGGCAACTTAATGACTAAAATTAAGAATACTGCTAAAAAAATTCAGGTGATAGACTCTAGCGCGAACTATCGTACGATATTTCTCTTAAGTGCAAGTGATACTAATGTTGATTTTGACCAATTTGTGCAAAATTTCAAGTTTTAAGGTCTGATCTTGGATTTTCTGAATGTTAGGGTGAAAATGTCTGATGTCAATCACAAATTTAACAGCATTTGGACAGGTTTGCAAACAGTAGGGGATCAAACATGTTATCAAACACTTGAAACAAGGGCAAAAGCAACCTTGCCAAGACAAACACTTGTGATATCAAAAATAAAATTGCACCCTATGGAAGTTACCGATTGTTTGTATGTTGAGAACGTTTACACTGGTTTAGCACATCCGAAAATACTTCAAGCAATATCTACCTACAAGACAAGGCTCAATACTTACCAACTTAGCCCACAACTTGACGCCCCCTTGCCTCACACCAAGTGGTTGCCAACAAGAGATATTGGCTTTGTTGTGGAAGTGTTAAACAACACAACCAAAGGGACACATATGATGAGTATCTTGGGGTGATCTGGGTTAGTCCACTTGGATCAATCCTTGCACTAAGAAAATAAGCGGCTAAACAAAGGTGGCTTCTAACCTATGGTTCTTAGTAAGGGCTTCCGTTCATAACACCCCTCTTGCTCCTCATAAAGGACTAGGACCTCGTGGCCTCAAGAGTACCTTAAGCATTCTTGCTCAATGCTTTCCCCATGGTCGCAATCCCATGAGCTACTCACATCAAGTGAAGACAAGTGTTATGTCTACTAAGGTTTTGTGTCCTTGATAGCGTTGAGATTATAGTGAGTTGAAATAGCCGGCAAAAGGCTTGTCCCCACTTGGGTCGTTCCTCTTGATTGCTCAAGAGCAAACACGCTAAAGGATCTTAATGCTAAACAAAGAATGGATTAACTCTTGAGGTTCAAAATTTTTGGTTCACCACAAGGGTGAAGAGCATACTCCCCTATCTCAAGAATCTCTTCCAAACACACCAAAAAAAGGTTCAATTACCCCCTTGCTTTCAAAATCCCAAGATGGGTCAAGATTTCTATTTCACCACAAGGGTGAAGAGCATACTTTCTTACCACCTCAAAATTCCTACAACAAGGTATTAAGTGCCTATGAAATAAAACAACTAGTATATGCCACACTCAATAAAGAAAGTGATTAAACAAGCACTTGATTTGGTTTTTATGCTTAGAGCAGCTCTGCAAAAACCATTAGTAGCCCTCTTTGACATGCAATGTATCAATTTCCTTCAAGCAAGAGCACCTACAAAACAACTTGTTAGACCAACAAGGGTTAGGAAAACCAAAATCTAACAATGGTTAGCACATGAAAAATTAGATAATCTGCAAAAGTAACTGATCAAATGACAAACTCTGAAAATGAAACCATCATGGTTGGATTAGGCTTGGAAAGACCTTTCCAACGATATATCACACTTAAACTTTTGATACCATTTGTGAAAATTTTTCAAAAATGGGTGCCCATTTTCCAGAGTGGCACGGATTTGAAAATGCTAAATTTTTTTAAAAAAATTAAAAAACCAAAAATAGCAAGCAAACTGATGAATCTGAAATTCTGGTCTCTGTCTGTCGCAAAATTTCACGCGAGACAGTACAGAGGCTGCGTGAGAAAGTACAGAAGCTCGCGTGAGATAGAACACAGGCCCGCATGAGGAAGCATAGAAGCTCGCACGAGACAAAACCCAGGCCCGCATGAGGAAGCACAAAATCTCGCGCGAGATAGAACGCAGCCTGCATGAGGAAGTACAGAAGCTTGCATGAGATAGAACGCAAGCCCGCACGAGGAAGTACAGAAGCTCGCGCGAGACTCCGTGACAGTGACGCACAGAAGTACGGATAGCGCATGAAAATCGCAAAAAAAATTAGAATAGTCGAAACATGCAGCAAAAATGCAAGAAAATAAAGACAAAACAGAGCTGTCTTGCCCCACAGTGGGCGCCAGAAATGTATGATGTAAAAGTGACCACACTTCTATGAATCATTGCATGTAACGAAACTCAAGAATAAGCCCTCACAAAGCGATCCATAGCTCTCTATGCATGGAGTTGCAAGGGACTATAATGAATTTGCTCTCAGCTAGAGCTATAAACTAGTAACCTTGCTAGTCAACCACACAATGAGAGATTCATAAAATTGAAGACTAGGGCAAGAGTGCCAAAATCCCCAAAAAGAATCAAATAAATGCGATGCAATGCACGCTAATATGAATATGCAAGATTAATCTATCAAAATGAAAGTACAATGCAACTATAAAAAGAAATAGCAATGGATTACAATTCCCCTAATTAAGCTATGTGAAGCTAATCTATTGCATAAAAGGAAACTAAGCCAATGTGCCATGATTATGCAACTAAACAAATGAAATATGTAACTAAATGATGAAAGCAAATGAAAGGAAGCAAGTCTTCAATGTCTTCAAAGGAGTCTTCAAAGTAAGCTAGAAAACCTGTAGCATAACAATGTCATAAAATTTCAAGATATGAAAATGAAGAAAAGAGCTCTTCTTTTATAAGAAGTGAAAATGAATGGACCATTGTGATTAAGAGGCAAGAGACTTAATCAACGGTGGAGAAAAAAAGAAGCTTGATCCTTGTGCACAAATATCCTTCAATAGGAAAATAGGAGTTGACTTTTGTGTCCATATAAGACAAAAAAATGCTTTTTCCCTTTTTATAAAATAAGAATTATGCTTTATTTGTGCAACTTAGGATAAGAGGAAAAGTGGGGGCTTTTTATTTATTAAAAAGGGAGGAAATATTCTTTTTAATTAAATAAAAACTTTAGGATAAAATGGTTAGCCCAAGGTATAATCGAAAATGATGAAAAAGATTTGATCAAGGAAATTGATATAATTGATAAAATGTTGATTTTTGAAAATCTTGATTCAGTGATTTGATAAATTGAGAAATGGGGCCCAAAGTCTAGGCGACCATTTTTGGGTGCATATAGAAGGAAGGTGGCTCCCTCATCCTGAGGGAGTTTTGAAGGTTAACACTAATGGGTCCTCTAGAGGGAATCCTGGGCATGCAGGAATTAGTGGTATTGGTAAAGACTGCAATGGAAATGTTGTATTTTTTTCTCTACATATTAGGGTTGTCACTCTAATAACCTTATGGAGGCTACAGCTATCCTTTGTGCTATAGAAAAAGGGTGCTCTCTTGGTTGGAAGAGGATTATTTGTGAGTTTGACTCTCAGATTATGATTGATATGTTGGATGCTCAACATCTGGAGGAGGCAAATTGACAATTAGCTATGGTGGTAAAACAAGTCTTGAATCTGTGTTCTTTGCTTGATTGTATTTCTTTCTGTCATATTCTATTAGAATGGAATAGGGTGTCTGACAGCTTGGCAAAATGGGCTTCATAGAACCCAGTTGGGTGGGAAATGGACAATTGGGGCCCCTAAAGGCCAAAGTATAAGGAGATGTTAGATAGGTTGATTATGGAGGACAAAGTTGTGTAGGTGTACCCTATGTGGGTGTGGTCCTTCTTCTTAGTTGTGTTTTCTTGCTCTAGCCTTGGGCCTCTTTGTTGTATTCTTTGATTTGTTCTAAATAAATTTGTATCCCTTCTTTTTCAAAAAAATAAAAAATTGCAATGGAATAATATTAAATAATATTTTCTTAAGAAATTTGCATGTTTCTTTAATGAACAGGGAAAGAAAATTTAAAGGTCATTTGTTGAAAAAAGGAGTTACAATCACCAATTAAGAGCTACCCCAAAATAAATATGATATTTAAAAAATTACGAAAAAAAGAACCTAGAAGTCTAACAAAAGAATCATCAAATTTTTAATTTTAATTTTGAAAGTCAGCAATATAAATAATACTATATATTTATAGACTAGCACTTGCACCTATAGGAGGTTCAAGAGTAGCCGATAGGAAATTAAAAGATAAATATAAAATCAAACCTCCTTCATTAATGTGCCTTCCTTCCTTGATGTTATTCCCAAATTCAAAACTTTCTTCTGTGGCATCCCCTTTAGTAGGCCAGTTTCCATTCGAACAACGAGTAAAAAATGTGGTCTCGCGGTCTACCATGGTTGTAAAAAATTGTCTAAAAAAGGACTTTTTGAAAGTGATTTAGAAACTTTGTGCATCGTCCTCCTTGCATGTGATAAAATGGGAGCTTTGAAACAAGGTATGGGCATTCATCAAAACATAATGAAGGTGCCATTTTTTTAGTTCCAATCTTCTCATCGTCTAGTAGAGATGTATGCAAAACCGTGGAAGTACAAAAGAATGCATGTGAACTTTTTGACAGGACGCCTCCAGAGATGTCGTCTCATGAAATGCAATGATAAATCATTTCATGGAATGCAATGATATAACGTCTCATGGATTGTGAAGAGTACTAGATCTTGTAGGAAAAGAATATGATGAAAAGGCCTTTGAAACTATTGGGCCAATGCACTGGGTGGTTGTAAAGCCCTCTTCTACAACCTTTTAGCCTGCTTCCTCCCTACCTGTACCCACAAATGGGAACTTGGGGACCCTTGCTTTTTAAGAGCTATGATAGAGACGTACACACCAAATGTATATACCCAATAAACCCAAAATAAATAAGATCTGATCTCAATACAAAAGAAGACAATTACTAGAATATCCAAAACCAAGATCACAAATATTAAATAGAAAATATAGCCACCTACAACCCCCATTAGAGACTCTGCCATGGAGAGAATGGAAACTCGTACAGTTCCAAATAAAAAAAGGCCAGCAACCACTATCTATTGCATACAGTAGCTCCAATGCCAAAGGTCTGGTTAACCAAATGGTTACAACCAACAAGTGCAAAAAAAATGCAAATTCCCAGACCACGATTTTGTGTTTCATAAAAAATGCATCAAATCGATCACTATGGAATAAATACTCTGAAACATTACAAAATTCCTTAATCTCTCTGTTCCCCATCAATATTTTTTTTAAAAAATTGTATCCTTGAGAGCAAGGATAGGTACTTACTACACCGACATTAACGCTGCCATTTGTGTAAGCCAAATAATCTTTTGTAACACCAAGAATAGAGTTCTTCCAAAGCAAACTCTACGTTTTTCCATTATATTATGATTAGTGGTTGAGGCGCACCTTCTGGATACTCGAAAGTAGCACCTATCAGATGAAAAACTCATCGAAACCATTGCAAGTGAAGATTCTAAAAATAATTATGTTGTGTCAAAGTTGTTAGTGAGAAAAAATAAATGTAAAGTCTGTAAGAAAAATACACAAAAGCATACCATAGAATAATTTTTTCAAATGAAATGAAACCAAACCAGCCTCCATAGAGTCATTGCTTCAAGCTACCTATAGAGTGAATGAGATTTTAGGATCATTGAAATTTGATCAAGTTATGAGATCAAATCATAAATACAGTTGTACATGCATTCAATTCAATCAGACAACTTGACAAAGAAAGTTTCGTGGAGATCAAATTCAGATCTACAACCATAAATGCATAGCATTTCAAATCTTGAAATGCAATGGCCTGTTTTGCTGCTGCATTTTTTATTGGTTATTGAACCTTAAACTGCACACGAAAACTACTAATTGGTTTCACCAAAACTGCTCGAAAACCATTTACCGGCATGAGAAAATTCTGAGAGGACCGTACGCAAGGAGAGCACATCACACTTCGTCATCGTTATTTAATGCTAATTTTTTTTTTACACAACCATAACTATCATTGTGAGAATCTAATAGCTTTAATATTTAGAAAATAATATACTATATACAAATAAAAAATAAAATAAAAATTTAATTCAAAACTAAAAAAATATTTAATTATTTATAAAACTCACATATAAAATTATTAAAAAATAATAAGCCGATAGGCTTCTCCTATCACGTTGCTTGCGACCGGATTTTTGTAATGACGGATTTGTCTCATTCTCGTCGAAATGACACGATCTGCCTGGATCTTGACGGTAGTATTCATTTCCATGGTCCGCTCGGCGCCGATTTTACCAGCCTGAATCTGCGCCTCTCCACAATTGATGCAGCGGTAGAACAGCTGCGCAGTACTGTTCCCAAACTTGAAGCTCGGTAAGAGATCGAAATAAGACCTCACGGATCTTGCTTCTGCACGCCCGTACTAAGCAACATCAATGCCTGTAGAAATACAAAAGACTGGGTGTTGAACGGTTTAAGGGGTCTGAGACTGGTTTGAGGGGCATGAGACAGGTTTCATTGTGTACGGACGCGAGAAACCTCGCACGGGAAGCAGCATGGCCGCATGGCTAATGATCGCAAAACCGCTTACAAACAGCCTGAAAGTATTTCCCGAGCATGGGAGAAATCAGGCGTCGCAAGCAACCTAATAGGAGAAGCCTATCGACTTATTATTTTTTAATAATTTTATATGCGAATTTTATAAATACTAACAAAAAAAACTCCTTTGTTACTGCATGCCTTGTCAATATAGAACTCATATTTACAGCTGAGCACAAATATCACCTTAAATTCATTTAAATGTGATATTTTAATGAATAACGAATTACATACATATTCCTTAATACAGAGCATTTAATCTGTAAGCAGTGAGAGTGGTGTTTAACAAATTGCTTTGGTTTTGTGGTGAGAATTTAAATCCTTGACCTTCCTTATGTTTAAAACCCTATGGCCGCCATTTCCATTTGCAGCAGCAGGAACATTAGCCTCCTTCTCCTTCTCTGGCTTGAATGGCAGCGAGTCCAATTCATTCAAAACTGTGCGAATGTCTTGAACGAGCCTGTCTGCCAAGCTTCTGCTGAAATCTTCTCGTATAACCACACGCAGAACACTTATGTGCTGAGCATCTGGAGCCAAAATATATGCAGGTACCATCCACTTAAATCTTCTCAGATGTTCTGAAATATCAAGTTCATTGTACTTGAGCTTCTCCTTGAGAGAAAAAGCAACTAGAGGTACACTCTCCTCCTTTGATAACATATTGAAGCGCCCTGTCCTTTTAAGACTATCACTTAAGTATTTGGTGTTTGCCCTGCAACTTTCAATGATTCTCTTGTATCCCTGCACCAGTTGTACAGTTGCGTTTTTGTTAATTGCTTTATTTCAAACATATATTACTGATCATTTAAATTGTCCATTTCTTACCTCAAAGCCAAGGCGAATAAATTGGTAGTACTGAGCAATGATTTGACTTGCCCCTGCATTGAATTGGGCCAATATTAGATCTTCCCCTGAAAATTATTCTGAATTTGCCCTTTTCAATAAAGATGAGATACTATGAGTTTCAACATTTTTATAAACATGGAAGATCATGGGTAATCTATAGAAGATACTAGATAAATTATAATTTGCTTTTTACTTTTGGTTTGTATTACCATAAAACATTGCCTCCTAAAATTTTTCAGTAGAACATTGCAGTACATAAATGAGTCCTTTGGTACATTGGGTACATTCTTTCTGTAATAAGTTCTGTTATAACTTGCCCCAGGCCTTAAAAAACTTGTTGGGGTCAATTCTATTTCAACTTCCCCTTCGTCAAAGATCCTAGAGGATCTATCTAAAAAGAAAAAAAAAATATTTTATTTCTATTTCATTCTTAAACAAATAACTTACATTTAGAGAAATTGAGTGTGAAAGTTGGTTGATCTGTTCCAAGATAATTGATATGAAAAATAAGTTCTTCTGGAAGGTCTTGCTTGCCACGCCAAACAACCCATCCAATTCCAGCATAAACAAGTCCATATTTGTGCCCACTCACATTGATGCTCCTCACCAATGGTAGCCTGAAATCCCACTCCAAATTTGGGTACAGAAATGGTGCAATGAATCCACCGCTTGCAGCATCAACATGTATTGGAGTGTCCCACCTAAGTATTCACATGATCACATTTCTGAGCAATACTTAAATTACTTCAACCACAATAAACTTTCTGGGTAATTTTTTAAAAATATTCTATATAAGGATTAGGGCCTTTCAAAAACCCTAGCTTTATTCTTAGCAAGAAAATAATCTTAAACAAATTTACAACAAATTGAATTCATACTTTGTTTTATTATTCTTCTCCATCAACAGGTCATTGAGCAGTTTCACATCCTCAAATTCACCATTATATGTAGACCCTAAAATGGCAGCAACACAAATGGTGTTTTCATCAACCAATTCTACAGCTTTTCGAGGGTCCATAACATAATATCCTTCTCTCAGCTTCACTTCTTTTACTTCTACCTCAAAATACCGAGAAAACTTCTCCCAACAGACCTACAAAACAATGACACAAACAACATCAATTACCATTACCAAAATGCAGAGACCAACCAACAAGTGTCAGATTTCAGGAAAACAGAGAAACAGTATTAGTTAAAAGTCGAAACCTGGACATTTGCACCAGCCACAATATTGGGTCTGTCATAAGGCTTCCCTTGAGCTTTTCTCTTGTTCTGCCACTTACGTTTGAGTGCAAGGCCAGCGAGCATTATAGCTTCTGAAGATCCCACAGTCCCAACACCAATAGCTTGCTCTTTATCAGAAATAGGTGCATGGAACATTCTAGCTATTATATTCACACATCGGTTCTGAAACTCCAATTAACAAAACAAATTAAACACCATGCTATGTCTACATCAATCATATTCTATATTAGTTTCTGGATTCGATTGTGTAGAATTTTTTTACCATCAATATTTCGGATCATACTACATGATCCATCATCAGGATGTCAGAGAACAAGAACAAGAACAAAAAAAACCATGACATCAATCATATCGTCATACAGTCAATCTAACGATTTTATCCCAGATTTCTACATAAAATATACATACAGTAAAACAGAGCAGTTCTTTTCTGAAAATACAAAGACAAAGTTTAAAAGAGATCTATCAAGATAAAAATTCTAATGACCTTCACCAAGCAATTCATGAAACCCTTGTCATCAGAGCTTAATTGTCAGATTTTAATTGATAATGAAGTAAAATATATCCTTTTTGGATCGAAAATAAAGAATGACCTGGAGCTCAGTAGTGACAGGGTACTCATCCATATCAACATAGTTCTTATTGATGGCTTCCATTATCAGCTTATTGCACTCAGGTTCCATCCATGTTGTCACAAAAGAGGCCAAATTAAGCCTTGGATTGCTATCAAGCATAAGCTCATCACTGATAATCTGGTATGCAACTTCCTTAGGAGTTGATTTCTGAGGAAGCTCAAACCTACAAATTAATTCGACACATCAAGATCTTAAAATAATCTGAATAACTAGGAATACCATATTTTGAGATCCAGACATGTAAAGAAAGGAAAAGCCAATTTAAAAATAAACACATTTATTCAAAATCTGATTTTAGCAATGCATAGTACAAACATACTTCGGTAGAGAATTCTGAAGATGAAGGGAGGCAAACATAGAATCAGTGACACCATCTGAATGGCGAGTGGCTTCACTGAGCGCCATTTTCACTTGTATAACGTTATCAGAATGAATGGTATAAATTTAGAATGAAGAATGGTTTTCTTGAAGACAAGCTCTGCTTGTTATATAGTGCTGAAAACTTCATTACGAGTCAAAATGTCTGCCGAAATATAATCCTCTTTTTTAATTCTATATTGTTGGGTAGGTCTAGTACTATTCTAGAGGGCGTCCAGGGGTTTCGATTTTCTCTGTTTTTACAGCGTCAGGTAGATTGTTGTATTTGAAGGCAATTCTGTGGGTTTTTTCGCTTACTGGAAAACAGATCTGTTTTTCGCTCCTGTTTCTGAACCACCGTTGCTTTGTAAAACGGTCCTTTTGAACTTTTCTTTCGACGACTTCACAACTATTTCTTATTAAACGTTATCTCGGCTGTAAAGCAATGATAGTAATATCATATACTCTTCCTTGCATATGATGTCTTATTTGTAATGGTGAAAGTTACATAGCAATGTTTTGAAGTTTTGGGTCCATTTGGATTAATCTGTTCTTTTTACAAGGAGTGAGTATTGTTTTATAGTTGTATTCTATTATTTTTTATTATAGTTCATTTTCATAAATTGTTTTTAATGTTATATTTCTTATTTGTTATTTCATATTAGATACATAGATTTTGCACAGATTCAAGTTATTTTACATTGGTCAATTTTGATGTGGCAAATATAAATCTTGAACTTTTGAATTTAAAATTCAAATTCAGATCTTGTTGACTTCCTCCTACCAACCGTTATGAACTAACTTAATGTGCATTTGTGTGGATTTGTGTTCTATGATATTGTATTTGAAGACATTCATTTATTCATGTGAAATCATGACAACTAATAGAGGAATCCTTAAAAGACTATTCACATAAAAGTAATATAGAAGAATCATATGGCATCTCAATTACATTATTATCTTAGGGTGATCCCATACCTATATATTCCACTTTTTGGTTAAAGTGGAATAATAACATAAGTATTTTAAACCATTTTTTTACTTTCTATCATTTATAACAAATAAACCATTAAAAAATTCAAGATGATATGGACTAGTGATTTTTAAGATATCATATGTAGATTTTAAAGGTATATTAAATAAATAAAAATTATTTGCAAATTTTATGGTACTAGGTGTGCAATGGTTACATTTATTAGGTGAATTCATTCAAAATTATCAAATCTATGAAACTCAAGTTCAAATCAAATGGAAAAGTGTTCTCAAAGGGATATTGACACCCTTAGAGTGGTCACAACAAAAAGAATAAAGAGGGATTTCAGCAAGGTTCAAGTGTCCTAAGAAACCTACTATTTGGTCATAGCCACAAAATGTTTTATAGGTAAGGAATTCCCTCATCACGTTGATATTTTCTATTAAGATAGTTTATCCAAAAGATTACAACATAATAGTTTTAGCCAACTAAGGCACTACAGAGAAAAACAAAATAGCAATCAACTAGAGAGAGTGTATCATAACTTACCCCCATAGATATAAAAACTTACAAAATTGGGGGGCAGATACAATTTACATGTATATGTGAATCAAAATCAATTTACAAAGATCCTCCTCCCTTGGCTATGACTGCTCTAGTTGCTTTATGCTTCTTTTAATATGTTTTTTTGATGAATAGTTGATGTGTCTGACTGTTTGTCAAGTGACTCTTGTGAGGTGATCTTGTATCCCCGAGCCCCTTTTTTTGTGAATAGTGTACTTTATACTTTATATTAATGGAAAAGGCCTCTATTCATAAAAAAAATCAAAAAGTTGCACGTTGTACAAGTATAACTTGGATTGCAGAATTCAAAAAACCTAGTCAATGTGCCAAAAAGAAGCATCAAGCAAGTTACTCTCAACCATCCCCTTGATCAAGACAGTATTCATAGTATTTAGACTCATCATCCCTTGATGAGTGGGGAGTCACTTGTTCACCTTGAGAAGGGGTCCCCCATGCAATAATATTGCCAATACCCCAAGCATCAATGTTCTCATTAACACGTGTCCCTACATTAGTAACATTGTCTTCAAATTCAATTTGACAGCAATTCAGCAAATGGTTCATTTCATCAATCTCCCCCGGATTTAAAAAGTTCTAGAAAGTATTAATGTAATGTGCAACTAGGACTTCATCTTTAAAGATAAGCAAGGAACCTGCTAAGGCTAGCATCACGAACTTGCATTTGGGAATCTCATCATGTTGATATTAAAATTAAATTGAACTAACATAGAATGGTAATATTCAATGACTTACCACTAAGCCTTCTCCTAACTAGAGGATTTCAACATGTCAAACACTTAGAAATAGATGTGAAACCAATAATAACCATTCCATACTTCCACCCAAGGGCATATAAGGAAGAAACTAAAAGAGCTATTAAGGAGCTCCTAGAGATGGGTTACATAAGACCTAGTTCTAGTCCATTTGTATCCCATGTGGTTCTTATAATAAAAGAAGGATGGTGTCATACATAGATGTGTATGATTACATGACATTGGATAAAAGTACCACTAAACATAGGTATCCTATGACAAGAATAAATGAACCAATAGACATGCTACATGTAGTTGTGTACTTAGTTTTGAGATTGATCTAAGGTTCAAATACCATCTAATTTGGGTAAGAGATGAAGATGTGTATAAAATAATATTTATACGTCAATTTCTACATATTTTTATTATTTCTCATGCCATTTAGTTTAACAAATATCTTAGCTATATTCCAATTAAGTACTCAACAAGAATTTAAGAAAGTATGTACATTGCTATTTTTTTTATTACGTACTAATTTACACTATAACATGCGAAGAACATTTGAAACACTTGAGCATTGTGTTGGGCACTTTTGAACACTAGTCATTTTATGCAAAGGAGTCCAAATGTGAGTTTGTGATGACAAAAATTCTATATTTAGGGCATACCATATGTGCCAAAGGAATGCAATTAGGCCCTCAAACATCCAATCCATTTAAAATTTTTCACCTCTTATCACATTAACATAGTTGAGGGGTTTATTTTGGGTATATAGTTCCTATGAGATATTTGTTTAGGGATTTTCTCAACTTGTTGCACTATTAACAGATTCAAAAAAGAAAGGATCATTTCAATGAGCTAAAGTTAATCAATAAATTTTGTAAAACTGAAACAAGTAATGAGATCATATTATATATATTGTATACCTCATTTTTCTCTTATAGTTTTTGTCGAATGTGATGTTTTGAGAAAAGGAATAAGAGTTATTCTAGCTTTAAAAAAGGCTACCCTATATTCAAGTTTGAAATAGAAAACTAAATGCATGTTAGAAAATACCTAATCCATCTATGATAAGAATGTTTACTAGTGATTAAGTATAATTTGGAAAAGTTCATGTAGCATTTGATTTTGGCGTTGGCTATCCTCCCGACAAAAATGCACTATAGGATAAATTTTTTTTTTTCCAGATTCACGAAAACACAGTCATTTGTTTTCAAAATTTTTTTATTGTTTTCGATCCAGAATATGCAGATTGTGAAGAACAGATCCTGAAATTTTTGTAAAAATTTGTTGTGTTTTCAAAATTTTCAAATCTATACGGCGGTGCATTCCTTCGGGAGCATAGCCATGTCCTTTGATTTTTGGGGAGATATTGTGAAAACTAGTCATAAAATATTGAACTTCAAGCCAACATGACTTGAATAATTGCTATTAGAAGTGGGTTAATAAATATGAGATTATGATTTTGACATAAAGTGCATGAGGGGAAAAATAGTATTTGTGTTCATTCTCTATCTAAGAGGCCAATTCTATGAAACCTCTCAAAAAAATTAGATGATTGGAAGGGTTATATTTTAGAAAAATATGCCAAAACCCTTTTTCTAAGTATAAGATCCTTGATTTAGTGGTAAAATGTGATAAGTACATGGTAGAAAATAGATGGATCTTGTATAAGAACCAAGTAAGTGGATTCATCTGATATAAGAACCAAGTCTTCTTAGTTCATAAATCTAAGATGAAAGAAAAGACTAGAGAAGTTCATAACACAACATTAGAAGGGAGCCTCAAATACTTCAAGGCATGCAGGAATATCCAAGAAATTTTCTCATAAAAAGCGCCTCAAAGAAGGCATTCTCAAGCATATCAAGGAATATACCACATGCCAAAAAAATAAGATAATATTTTTCTAGTAGGTTTGCTTCAATTCTTACCCATTCAAATCAAAAGTAGGATAGTGTGTAGAAGGTATTCGTCATGGGACTCCCAAGGGTTCATAATAAGGATTAGATATATTGTTGTAAATTGGACATACTAAAGATACATATTTATTTACCATCTTATTAGACTTCAAGGCTCCTAAAGTGGATTTTATTTAAGCAAATGCTCACATTGTATGAGCTATCCAAAAATATAGTAGGGAAAATAATTCTTTGAGTGTATTTTAGAAAGAATATTCCATTTAGTAAGCATGGAGTTCACCTCTAGCAAAATTTATCACTCCTAAATAGATGGAAAAATAAAATCATAAATACATGGATCTAGGGTACTTAAGGAATTATATATTAAACTAACTAGTAGTTGTAGTTGGGGGAATGTTGATATAGTGCATCTTATCATGTATTCATTAGTATGTCCTTGTTTGAATAATTATAGGGCTAAATGGCACACTAAATTTTAATTTATTAATCTAATAGTTGTAGATAGGGTGTTGGTATTACAAATTTGATAACTCAAATCCAATAGTTCTTGAAATCATTCAAAGATCCCTTACAGTAAGCCCAATAGTGATATAAATTGTATGCAAATTAGCATAGTACATATAGATATTTTGAGGTCAATGGAATGATCTACTTGAGATTTTAGACTTTTTTAAAATATATCCCTTAAGAGATGTGGAACTAAAAAGATCACATTGACATTCTATGGACCCTATAAAATTGTGAGGAGAATAGGAAAAGTGGCCTATGCATTAAAACTTCTAGATGGAAAAAAAATTGTAATGTTTTGATGTATGTTGTCTGAAGAGATCTCTTGGCTCGCATATTATTATTTCAATAAACCCATTGTCTTTATGTTAGGTCTAAAAATAATAGCTCCATAATAGTAAAACATGCTTGTCACATATTCAAGATGGTGAAATATATGTTTATCAATAGATTAAAGATGATCACTTAAGGACCTACTTTAAGAGTAGATAAAATCTTCTATATTTTGGGGTGAACTTGAACTTAGTAGGGTGTTCTTAGAGGTTTCCTTAATAGAATTTTTGCACCTAAAACAATTCATAATGAATAGAAAAAATAACTTATCAATACCTAATTGTGCACCTAACCCTAATTTGTTTCATAGGTCAAGTGTAAATAGATATAAAAGTATTCCTCTATATTGTTTATAGCATACCTTGCACACACGCACGTGCACACACACACACACACAACAATGAAAACAACAACAATGTTTCAATTTTGTTAGATGATTTAATTTCTCATCTCTTACATGTTGGGAAGGTGAAGCCGTGCTTATTTGGATATTTTGATGATATAAATTTTAGATTTTTAATAAGGTTTCTCTAGTTTATAATAATGAATCATAAACAACATGCATTAACCTTATCTAAACTAAATCTAATCCTACAACTAGTTAGAATAGAATTGTTGGTTAAATAAAAGGGTTTGATATTTGACCCAATACTTGGACCATTGAAAATAGAATCAAGTAAATATCTTAGAGGGGAAATATATTTCATTAAGATATATAATTAAGAAAACTAGACATGTATTCACATAAAATCACATGTTTAAATTTTATGTAACATATTTAATTGACAATCTGTAACTATAACTACAAAGATCCACATGGAAAAAATGAATGGTCATAAAAAGTTATTTGTAATACACTAGGTACTATTACACACACACCAAACTTTAGTTTCATTCATACAAATACACGTGTCTAAAGTAAAAAACTAACTATAATTATGTTCTTTCCCTAGAAATATTAGCAAATAATCATGGAGATGTAGTGCTACAAAAGATGTGTATTTTTAGATCCTTTATATACTACATTGGCTACATTAATTCAATTATATTTAGAATATTTTAAATTTTGATGCTTTGTAATACCATGTAGATCTTTCCTACCTTAAAAATTGGTTCCATGACTAACCCTATGTATGAAAAAATATTTGATTTATATAAATAAGGTTTGTTTATCTTTCTTAAGGAAGTTAAGATAGAATAACAACTTCCTAGACACCAATCTTAAGAGGAAGGTTATGCAATTTTTTTAAGATCTTCACAATAGTTATAAGAATTAAATATAAATAAACATGAATATTATTCATACCACAACACAATGATATACATGGGGAAAACTCTTTTAGGAAAAAAATATCACATCCTAAAAGTTTCCTAATATATTATTCAAATATCAATATGATTACAAATATACTTGTAGAGAATTCTTTTTACAAGAGAGTCACCAACTTAAGGTCTAGAGGCAACTGAACATCTATCTAACTCTGGTGTAGTCATGGATGAAGAGACCTACAAAATATCAGTCCAACCTTGCAGCTGACACAACACAATGGAAACAATATCCAAGACAACCAAGAAACAAATGATCAACCTTCAATTATTATAAGAAAATTAGTTACAATAGATATGCAACATGTAGTCTTACATGCCAACATACATGCCTGATTATGATTAGAAAATCCCTTCTAACCCTAGCCAAACTACGACCAAATAATCTTATGAAGACTAACTTTTTCCTTAGGAACAAGTCCATAAGCTTATATAGCCAATTCAATCATCGATCAGCCTAGAACATATCACATTTTCCAAGAACAAAGAAAATGTAATACAATAATTAGGTCAGCTCCCAAAACCCTTGGAACAACCCCCAATGAAAAAACTAAGAGATGCAATCACAACAATATGTTGACCTCAAACGTAATAACCCATAGGCACAATCACAACTGGAAATTCCAACAGGTAGATTGTAAATTCAATTGGTGAACACCTTGACTGACAAGGAAAATAAAGAACGATACAATCAAGCAAGAATCTTCAAGAACTCCAACGTGATGACTCCAAATGAGGTGTGATCATAGGATACAGATTGGAATGAAGCCACAAGACCACAGTAGAAACCATAGCTCATAATAACAAGTACAAATTGATTGCAACTAGAACACATGATTGATCAACAAAACTGAACATATTTTTAGGGTTGATGCAAGATTTCTTAGATCCCAAGATGCTCCTACATAAGACACCTAAGGTACTTGAAAAGTGATTCCCTCAATTTTTTTGGGCTAAAGGAAAACCAAAGTGATCTACCTCAGCCTAAGAAATCCATGATGAATCTTCAACTATTCTATCCTTCCATTTGATGAGAAGCTCCATATATTGCTTGCCTCTTGTACTCCTACCAACTCTACTATCCAAAATTTTTTCTATTTGATCCCTCTACTTCTTAGGATATTCCTATACAACATCTAACTCATCAAAACTACCGCCTTTTGATTCATGATATTGATACAAGTCTGCAACATTGAATATCATTGATATATCCATGTCATCAGGTAACTCCACTTCATATGCATTCCTTGAATCAAACCTCCTCAAGATCTTACAAGGACCAAATTTATTTATCTTCAGCTTGTTATAAGTACCAACAGGAAATATGCCCTTATGCAAATAAACCATAACTTCATCTCCCACTTTAAATTCCTTATGTATCCTCTTCATATTAGCTATTCTCTTATAACCTTGATTCATTTCCCCTAAGTGATGTCTCACCTCCTCACGTAAGGATTTCATAAACTTAGAAAAATTTGCTCCTTCAACACTCCACCCAACATAAGGACTGGTATCCCTCAATTCTGCTACCCCTTTAGGATTAAATATAGTAACCACTTCAAATGGTGTCTTTCCTGTACTCCTATTTATCGAGTTATTATAAGAAAACTCTGTCTGAGGTAAAACTAAATCCCAATTTTCAGGCTTATCTCCAAATAAACATTTCAAAAAAATCCCCAAACTCTTATTCACCACCTCTATTTGTCCATCTGTTTGTGGATGAAAAGTAGAACTAAACTTCAAATCAGTCTTCATCTTCTTCCAGAGTGTCCTCCAAAAATATCTGACAAACTTTCTATCCCTTTCTGAAATAATACTTTTAGGTAACCCATGTAACCTTACAATCTCCTTGAAAAATAAGCCAACCACATGCATCATATTAGTTGTCTTCCTACAAGGAATGAAATGTGTCATCTTGGAAAATCTATCCACAACCACAAAGATAGAATCATAACCTCTTTGTGTTCTAGGTAAACCTAACACAAAATCCATGCTAATCTCCTCCCAATGTCTAACCAACACTATCAAAGGCTTATACAACCCAACATTCTAACTACTTCCTTTGAAAACTTGACATACCTTACAACTTTAAATATAACTCCTCACATCCTTTTGAATTTTTGGCCAAAAGTTATTCTCACCTACCAAGGCTACTATCTTATCAATGCCAAAATGTCCTACCAACCCCCACTATGTTTCTCCTTAATCAGATTGATCCTCATGGAAATTCTAGGTATACACAACTGATTACCCTTGAATATCTTCCCTTCCTATATGAAATAATCCAATGACTTAATCATGTCAGCAACAATAGGATCTTTACAAGCCTTCCATGGTTCACTAAAATTTGCATCATCCTCATACAATTTCTTCAATTCATCAAACCCCAAAACTGCAATCTTCATTTCAGTCAACAAAGTCCTTCTCCTACTCAAGATGCCAATAAATCTATTTTCCACCCCACTCTTATGTTTCAACACAAAAGTATATCTCTGCATAAATCCAACCCATCTCAGATGTCTCTGATTCAACTTTCTCTGGCTACTCAAATACTTCAAGGCTTGATGATCAATTTATAGGACAAACTCCCTAGATAACAAATAATGACTACATTTCTTCAAAGCTTGAATTATAGCATAAAAATCTTGATCATAAATTGAATACATTTTCTTAGCATCATTCAAATTTTCATTGTAGTAAGCAACATATCTCCCTTCTTGAGTCAAGACCGCTCCAATTGCATTTCCACTAGCATCACAGTCCACTTGGAATACCTTACTGAAATCAGATAAAGCTAATGCCGGTTGTTTTGTCACCTTATTTTTCAAAAATTAAAAATTCCTTTGTGCTCCATGTGTCCATTTGAACTCCTTCCTATCACCTCTCATGGTTTATATCATCGGTCCATAGATTGAGCTAAAGTTCCTTATGAACTTCTGGTAAAAACTTCCTAACCCATGGAATGATCTGACCTCACCAACTGTCACTGGTTTAGGCCACTCAAAAAATGGCTTTCACTTTCTCAAGATCCATCTTCAATCCTTTAGAAGAAATTAAAAATCCCAAGTATACCAACTCTTCCTTCATCAAAGTACACTTTTTGATGTTTATCAACAACTTTTCTTCCCTCAACCTTTGCAATACTTGCCTAACATGCAGAAAATGTTCCTCTTTTCTTTTACTAAAAATCCAGATATCATCCAAGTATATAATGGCATACTTACCCAAGGATTTCTTCAAGACTTCATTCATCAACCACATGAAATTACTTGGTGCATTAGACAATCCAAAAGGCATCACCAACCACTCATAGAAACCTTCATTGGTTTTAAACACAGTCTTCCAATCATCACCCTCTCTTATTCTAGTCTGATGATAGCCAATCTTCAAATCTATCTTGGTGAAATACTTAGCTCCACTCAAGAAATCCATCAGGTCATCCATCCTTGGCAAACAAAACTAGTATTTGATGGTAATCTAGTTGATAGCTCTAGAATCGGTACACATCCTATATTGACCATCCTTCTTAGGTGCTAATACAACATGTACCACACATGGGCTCAAAATTTCTCTGATTAATATTCTCTGCAACAAATCTTGCACTTTCCTATTGATTTCCTTATTCTCTATCGATGTCATTCTATAAACTTCTTTATTAGGTAGACTAGCCCCCAGTATCAGGTCCATGCAATGACTGATACTTCTCACTGGTGGTAATCCATCAGGAACATTATCTGATAGGATATCATAATATTCATTCAATAATTTAATGATTTCTTCAGGATGTTTTCCTTCCAATATCTTCTTCCTAGACTCCTTAGGTATCAATACAAAACATACATTATGATACTTCATGCCCGCTAAAAACTTCCTGGCATCCACTAGATAAATCATTTCACTAGTACACACTTCACCCCTAAGAGGTTTCTCTAAAGGTAACAAATTTTGTTTCACCCCATTAGCAATAATAGTGTAAAAATTCTTTCTACCATCATGCATAGCTTGCCTATCATACTACCATGGCCTACCCAACAAGAGATGACACACATCCATAGGCATAATATCACACAAAAACTCATCATAATACTACCCAATCTTGAATTTAACCAGGCATTGTTCACTTACCAGTACCTTGTGCTCATCTTGTATCCATGCAATTTGATAGGGTTTAGGGTGCTTCAACCTCTGTAACTTCAACTTGTCAACAAGATCCTCCAAAGAAACATTATTAGAACTTCCACTATCTATGACAACATTACATACCCTATCTTTCACTTTGCATCTAGTTCTAAACAAATTCTTTCCTGTACTAGCTCCCTCTCTTGTTCTTCTTGGTATAGGCATCTCCTAGTCATCAAGGTTGTACCTTCTTCTACTAGATTATTATTCACCAAACCGGTGGACTCTTCATCAGTGAATGTTGTCCTCTTACTACGTTCTTCCTTCTTTTCAAAATTACCTTTCTTACATTTAAAGGATCTGTGTCCTACTTCACCGCAATTAAAACAGGTACCACTAAACTTCCTCCTTTCACCAGTACCTTGTCCTTCCCTTTGATAGAAACTCTAGTCATTTCTCCTATATTGATCATTGTCCTTAACTTCTGATTTATTTTTATCTAATCTACAGAAGATCTACCTCTACCTCTCTAAAATCTTCCACCTCTACCTCTTTGTCTTTTCTCATGCCTCCTATTTAGCTTTTTGTCTTCCTTCATGGCCCACTTATAAGCCTCTTCCACACTCCTAATCTGCAGCAAACTGATTTCATCTTGTATGGAAATCTTCAACCCAATAATGTAGAGAGCAACTTGTTCAACCTCATCTTCTATATGACCAGATCTAATGTTCAACTTGTAAAACTCCTTGGTGTAACCCTTAACACTTAGGTCTCTTTGCTTCAATTTTTGCAATCTCCTAAACAAACTGATTTGGTAATCCTCAATCAAGAACTTACCGTTCAACTTGTTTACCATCCTATCCCGAAATTTGATCTTTTCTTTACCTCTTCTTTCTGGTATGTTTGTTGATGTTCCCACGATAAGGATGCATATCCTTTTAACTTAGTGCTGACATGCTTCACTTTATTCTCCTCACTAGTTCCTTCAACCTCAAAATACTTGTCCATCTGTGATCCAATCTATCAACGCATTAACATCTAGGTTTCTATGATAATCGGTTGGATTGAAATGAGGTTTCTTACTAACATTTGTCAAGGTCTTAATGAACCTCTCCTCTTCACGATTCAATTCTAGTTGTGCCTCATTATTCTCCCCTTCCACCGCTTGCTCCTAGTTTTTCTCATCTCCTTCTTCATCACTTGCATCTTCTATATACTTCCCTCTCCTCTGATAAGTCTCCATCACCTCCAATTTGGTAGAAATTTTCCTTAGCAGGTCTAAGACTGTTGGATTTTCATTCCTTGCGCCACCTCTAGCATTTCTCCTAGCCATTTCTATAAACCCTCAAAGCTTAAGGTTGGATTCTCTTCCATTGCCATCCTACCAACAAACCCTATGTTGTAAAACCTGGCTCTAATACCACTTGGTGCAATCAAGGATGAAGAAACCTACAAAAGATCATTCCAACCTTGTAGTCAACACAACACAACACAACAGAAACAATAGCCAAGACAACCAAGAAATGAATGACCATCCTTCAATTATTATCAAAAAATTAGTTACAATAGATCTGCAACATGCAGTCTTACATGCCAACATACATGCTTGATCATGATCATAAAATCCCTTCTAACCCTAGCCAAACTACGGCCAAATAATCTAATGAAGACTAAGGTTTTCATTGGGAACAGGTCCATAATCTTATACAACCAAGTCAATCTTCCAAGAATAGAGAAAACGTACTACAATAATTAGGTCAGGTCCCAAAGCCCTAGGAACAACCCCCAATGAAAAAACTAAGAGATGTGATCACAACAATAAGTCAGCCTCAAACGTAATAACCCACTGGCACAATCGCAACTAGAAATTCCAACCGGTATATTGGAAATTTGATCAATGAACACCCTGACTGACAAGGACAATGAAGAACATAATAGTCAAGAAAGGATTTTCAAGAACTCCAAAGCAATGAATCCAAATGAGGTGAGATCATATGATAAGGCTTGGAATGAAGTGACAAGCCCATAGTAGAAACCACAACTAATAATAACAAGTAAAAATTGACCGCAACTAGAACACATGATTGATTAATAAAATTAAACATATTTTTTTGGTTGATGCAAGATTTCTTAGATCCCAAGATGCTCCTACATAAAACTCTCCCACATAATAAAACCAATACCATAAAAAACCACAATAGAATGTCATCATAAATTATGGTTTCCTTCTATGGAAAGAAAAGATAACATTACACACGTGCCTACACACATGCGCACAATTTTCAAGACTACTCTCCACAAATCTCTTCTAGGGAATTCAACCCTTGAGCTCTTTGTCAAGGGGTTCATCTCCCCAAAACTCATTAGGGTACCCCCTACACTCAAATATAAACATAATAGCCTTTTGTAATTGAAAAATTAGGACTCTATTTGACTAACATTCTCCCACTTTTTGAATACATCACAAGAGTGGAAGAAATGTAAGAGGCCCCTATATCTATAACACCATTTGAACTTCTTTGTTCTCATAGGATTAGATGAGTAATATATAATAGTCAGTGAAGTCTCTACCTTAAATAGAACCACCTTTCCATCCTCAACCATATCTCCAAGAAAATGATATTGAACATAAATGTGCTTGGACTTGACATGCAATATTGGTTTCTTAGCTAGTTAAGTCACACTCTAATTGTCACAATAAACTATTATTGTGTCTATTTTATTCTAATATCTTAGCATAGTGTCTTAATCCAAATCTATCTTTTTTACAAGAATGAGCATTTGTTGTAAATTATCAATTTTACTTCTAGAAAAATGAACCACGTTTTGTTTCTTACCCATCCAACTAATTGCAAGACCAAATAAAGTAAACGTGTAAGTACTAATAGATCTTCTACTATCAACATCACATGTCTATTCTGAATCTACATAGCCATGAATGCCCATTTTCTATCAAACTAATATTGTAACAAAAGAAATAATTTAAGGTACAAATATCTCATGCCTATTTTAATTATTTCCCAATAAATTTATATTACTATTTTATTCCTATCAAGTTACTATTGTGCTCAATAACGTATTATTCACTCTTATATGCAATGTGTCAAATCCAACACCTCTAGCAACAACCATAGCACGCCTAACCATCTTGCACCCAACATAAAACAACTAATTGTACATCCACGTCTATTAGTTTGATCACATATAGTAAATTCCATTCTAATATAGGGATATGTAGTACACTCATTATTATTATTAATCTTCCACATGAAACTTGATTCTAACTTTACCATGGACAAAATTAATTAAATACAAATCATCAGCCAAGTACACCTTACATCTATCAAATTCTTCATTTTAGAAATGTAATCTCTATTATAAATCATATGGAAAGATGCACCAAATTCAATTAACCATACATTAGTACCTGCATAAGTGGTCACAACTGTAATGAATGCATCATCACCTTTCTTCCTAGACTGAGAATCAAATTTAAGTGTCTTTTTTTCTTCTTCTTTTCTTCATTTTACTCTTTTCAAAATTATTTAGGCTTTCCACAATTTCAATAAATAGATTTGAACTTTCTAGTAGATTTGGATTCCCCTTGGACTTGGATTTATTTATGCTTTTCATTCTTCTTTCCCTTTTCCTTAGGTATTCCAAAAATATTCAAGACTTCCTTGATACTAATAGATACCTTCTTTCTCATCTCTTTAGAATAAAAAGAAGCCATAAAATCTTAAAATTTTAAGATAATAGAAGTACTCGCAATAGCCATTACAATAGAATCCTAAAAATTGAACAATCTTACAAAATAAATTTGGAATCTTTCTTCGTCATTTATTAAATTACATCAACTAATTCTAATTGAGCCACTAACATATTAAATATTTTTAGGTGGTTTGCAATTAGTCTTCTCTCTTCCACTATCAAGAAAAATGATTTATTTCTCAAACAAATATTTTTTACGAAAGATTCAGCTTGATATATGTCACCAAGTTTCTTCCCTAGTTTCTTTGCAGGGGCCTCTACATGGCTATCATTGATCAGAAAATAGAGCTTCCTAAGAACAATCTGATTAGACCCTTGGTTGAATGGTCAATAACATCATATTGGATAGCCAAAGTAGCGTCTATAGGTCATAAAACATGTTAGCTTGACTCAAGGACACAAACTCTCAAGATCACCTACAAAAAAAATCTTCTATAAAAGAGATAAACAAGAGCATAAGTTTGTAATAATGTATGTGAATATATTAGATCAAATGTGATGAATGAATTGGCCAAAAAGTACATATGCTACATTTTTTGAATCGACAAGGTTGAGATACAAGACTAAATAGGATGATGAAAAGTGTCTTAATCGAATGTCACGTGACAACTAGGGATTAAAATTGTGGAAAGGGAGAGAAACAATCAAAATGGTTAAGGATTGATGAACTATTGTAGAACTCTAGCACATCAAATGAATGTTTGTAAATTATATTAGTGTCCAAAATTACCCAAATAAAACATTCCAAATACCAAAATTAATACAAGGAAGACACTTGAAACATCAAGTTAGAGCAAAATGGTAAAGAAAAATGTCAACCCTTCAACATCATGGGTGGTTTAATCTAGGGTAGAGGGCTGAAATGACCTAAAATACACTAGAGGAAATATACACCAAAGCGAGTACAAAAGATTGTAAGAAATCACAAGGTTGTGCAATTTTTGATGTTACATCTACCTTTGTATTAGTAGATACCTATATTGTGGAGTCATTCATTTATAACAAAATCACAACCACTACCCAAAGTGCAAAGTAAAGGCTAGTTCAATGAAAAAAAATGTAAGAAAAGATATAATAGCTCATTCAAATCAAGAAATATCAATAGTGTGATTCAATCAAGACTTAAACTCTATAAATGAACTTAAACCCTAATAGAGATCAATACATGCTTTTCTCATGATTCTTTTTAGTTTTGGATTTTATTAAAGATACAAAAAAATTAACTACGTGGTACCATGAATTCATGCATAATCAAAGTAATTGATAAAGCAATAAGAAGATAATTAAGAAAATTATGGATTTAAAGTATCACTTTCCAACTTCAACAAAAAGTCATTTCTAAGAAATAGTTTTATGGCAAAATTTCAAAATTGAACACCATGTATTAAAAAGAATTTTTAAACCCCTATAAATAGTCATTTATGTGTTATTGTATACAACTGCATATACTTCTAAACTATCTTATACAACTTGTGCTTGTTTAGATATACATTCAACAAATTATCCATAAACTATTAATGCCATATTGAGTGATTTTATGCTATTTCCATATCTTTCAATTTTAGTTTCTCTTAACAAACAAAATTGATGTAGGGTCATCACATGCAAAAAATAATTTGTTTTCCTTATGATAGGATCAAGTCTCATTTTTTGGGGTTCTTGTCTCAACAATGCTAGGAAATATGAAGAACACATTTCTTGCATTTGGCGTCATGAAATAAGTAGTTGGTGATCAACGGTCAACCATATAAGTGAAGTTGAAAAAAATGGAAGAAGTTGAATAGTTAGAAAGTATAAGAAGTTAAGACATTTAAGGATCAACAATTGGAAGGTGAACACATAATGGAAGAGAAGAGGGACAGTTGTAAGGGTGACTGAATGGCTCGAATGGATGGGAGGAGAGGGAAATATATTATTCCCAATAAGCAACCAACAAGGGAGAAGAGAGAGTTGTCAAGCAATGGTGAGAATAGAGAGAAGGCGCAACAATAAGAAGGGGAGAAATTGGGAAAATCAAGAGGGAGAGAAATAATGTGATGGATAAAGGAGAGTGTGGGGAGGTAACACAGATGGCAGGGAGAACCGTGCAAAGGAAATAGAGGAATCAGTGAAGTAAGAGAGAAGAGGGGTACGCGGCTATTTGGTTGCATAAAAGATAGATGGAAGAAAATATATTGGATAAACGCTAGTGCACGGGAAAAGGGAACTACATGTAACAACAAGGTGAGAAGTGGAAATGAGATTTGGTTGCCGAGAAGTCAAACAATAGAGGTGGTGATCAGATTGGATGAATAGACATAAAGTTGAGTGGAGGAACAAAATGATTTTTGTGATGTATTAGTAAACTAATTCGAGAAAGGGATCATTTATTTTTTAAATAAAGTTTATCAATAATAAACTAGTCTTCCCTTATCCATATTGAATTGAAGTGTTGTGTACACTGGGTCTTGGATGCTTCTTGATCTGTTTCTGTCATTGAATGTGCATGAATTTGTGAATGGAAACCAGTTGAACTATTGAACTTCCTATCACTATCTATGTTCGTTGTGAGTTTGTGAGCTTTGTTTATTTGTAACTATTATAAATTGGTCTCAGAAAATTGTCTCTATGTAATCTAATAAGTCTATATCATCTTAATAGGAAGAATTGTGCCAATTGTTTGGGGTTAGAGAAATTTGGTTCCAATAAGTGGTATCAAAGCCAAAAAAGGTCTGGGAAAGTTGGGAACCAAAGGTTTGGGATAGAGAGTTTTTGTCAATTTTTTTAAAGCATAAAATTATTAATTTTTTGTGAGTGTTGCCTAGGTAGAGGGAAGGAAGGGGAAATCCTTAAGTGATGACTCAAGAAGACAGGAAGAGATCAAAGATGCAGAAGCATTCTGAAAAAGAGAGTCTCCAAAGGAGAGAAAAGGGAAAAGAAAATAAGAAGTAGGTGTTGATCCCTAAGTTTTTTTGTCTATTAGTGTCTTATACTTAGTCATTTTCTAGGCAATGTTGATCGGTCATCAGTGCGACCGAGCCATCTTGTAAAGGCTGAGTTATGTCTAGACTTGCATTTTGTATAGTTACCGAGCAGTAGTTACTACCAAGCAAGTCATAGGTCACCGAGTACTTCAGTAGTCGCCGAGCAGTTTATGCCGAGTTGTATAGAAGAGTAAGTGTCGAGCACCACTATATAAAGAATAGTAAATGCTCAGCGTCAAAGACTTCATATGTCGAGCAAGCCAAATTTGACATATGTGTTTGTAATGGCACAAACACTTAGGTAAACCGTTATGGCTAACATCTATACAATATTTAATGTTTGTTGGGGGAATCAAGGAGTTGATTACGCCTTGTATTTCTAATCATTAATCCCTATGTAAGCCATGTAATGTATCAAAAAAAGAGAATGCTTAAGTGACATACGTAGAGAATATAGATTGTTGATCTTGATCTAGGAGGATGATTTGTTGTCTATCTAAGATGAGATCTTAACCCTAAAACGTAGTATGTGTATGAATGTAATGAAGGTGATCTCATATACACAAAACAGAGAAGTGTTTTTGATATAGGCAGAGATCGGTCAGAGTGACTGAGCAAAGAAGTGAAGGGAAGAATAGAGTTATATTTGATTAAGGAGATCAAACAAGTATTGGAAGGAGAAGATATGTTACCAGCATCATAGTGAAAATGGAAGGATCGGGTACTAATACATTTTAACAACTGAATTGAGGTAAATCTCTTAATAGAGTAGTCCTAATAGAATTTTATAAATCTCTTAACCGAATGCTTATTTTGTTGTAAGTTTTAAATCCTTTTACAATCAAGGTAGATTGTATAAGTCTGTAAGCTCTTAACAGGGTAGACCCTCACAGGGTAGATCATTAGTTTATGATCAAATTTTGTAGCCCTAACAAGAAAACTTTAATATTGCAGTAGTGAAGATTTGTGAGTGTCATCCCCACCCTAGTTTTACCTTTCAAGGGTTTCTAGGTAACCAAAATCTGTGTGTTATGTGTTTCATTTCATGGATGAAGGTAGATTGTTAGATCTATTCCGACATTAAATTTCATGTTTATGATAAGTAAGTTGAATTTATATCAAACTGAATTAGTAGGCGATATCTGATTCACCCCCCCACCCTCTCAGTATCTCACTTTCCCATATTAGATTTCCAATAGTAGGGTGCTGAATTTGAAAAAGAAATGGAAAGGGTGAAGCAATGGTTTTAGGAGAAAAATTTAGGTTATTTTTGGGTTTGGCCAATCAATAATAGAGTTAAGTGGCTTGTGAAGATGATTATGGAGAAAAGGAAAAGACAAAAGATGAAAGCCTTGAGAAGAAAAGAGAGAAACCACAAAGGATGGGAAAACAATGAGTTTCCATGCGAATAACATGAAAAAGGAAGTGCTTAAGGAAGTTCTCATTGAGGGGAACATGAGAAGAGAAAAGAAAAATGAAGAAGTGCAACAAGTGACATTTGTGAAAGAGATAAATGAAGAGAGGAGAGTGTCCATAAAGAAGACACTAATGGAGACATTGAGGTCTCTTATTTTGATTTCTAATCTTATGTTTTCATATGTGTATGTAGGTATGAGAAATATGATAGGGAAGGTAAAGAATGAAACCTTGAAGATGATGAGAGATGGGGAAAGAAAGTTGTTCAAATGAGAGGAGTTTGGTTACAATTGTGTGTCAAGAAGAAGTTATAGAAAATATGCCTTGTGAAGTGTCCCAACATGCAAAGAAGGATGTGGAAGAAGCCCAATAAGATGAAGAAGATGACGAAGAAACAATGGAATTTTACAATTCCTGTGAAATTGTTGCAGATGTAAAAAAAATTCCAATGAAGAAGAGAAGTTAGAAGTCAAAGAAACTAATGTTGGAAGCCATTTGGAATAGTAGGTAAAAGGAAGTCTTAATGTTGATCTCGGTGGTATAAGTAGAAATGAAAATGTTGGTTTCTATTAAGCAAATAGAAGAAGAAATGTGAATGAGGAAATTTATAAAGAGATGCAGAAAATGATAGATCATGGATATGTAAAACTGATAGATCATGGATATGTAGTTCCATATTGGCATAGGAAAAAGATTGATGAGGGGCAGTAGTTAAAATGTAAAGAAGTGGATGTTTTTTATTGTGGTTATACTAACAAACAAGTGTAAAGAATGAAAGATTTACATATGAATAGAAAATTATAGGGCAAGATGGAAAGAAAGAAGTCATAGAAATGATGTTGTAAGGAAGGAGGAAGATTATGCTTTGAAAAGATCAAGTGCAACCATTGTGTGTGTGTGTGTGTGAGAGAGAGAGAGAGAGAGAGAGAGAGAGAGAGAGCTAAATAAAATAAAATGTGTGTGACAAAGAATAGGACAACAACAAGTAGACGTCTTGTTGCTAGGCATGAGGATAAGGAGATGATCTTCAAGTGTATGAGAGATGAAGAAAAGACCATGGACAAGGAAAAATAGATAATGAGGGAGGATTGAAAAGAAGAAAGAGTAAAAGAGCTTCAACAAGAGGAACAAGGGCCGTGCAAGGTAAAAAGTATAAAATCTGATTTTGAGGATGATGCTTATGGGACTTTGAATGAAATTTATGATTATGAGATGGTAATGTGGAGACTTGTGGATGAGAAAGAGGGGAGAAGAAGCAGATATCAGGAAAAGAAGCAAGGAGAGAAAAAACATATTGTAAAGTACACATGCAAGTGCAACAAGATGGAGGATAAATTGGATGAGAGAGATGGGCAACCAAAGAGAGCAGCAAAAGATGAAGATAGTAATATTGGAGCAACAGTAACCCAAGAGGGAGAGGAAAAACTAATGAATAATGACAACAATGTAGAGAGAGAATTAAAAGGTGGAACAATAGCAGAAAACACTGCAAAAGATTTATGGGGATGATTGGTAGTCCTCGAGAAAGAGTGGAACAACAAGATAAAAAATGTGGAAATGAATAAGACAGCGAAGGGAAACATGAAGAAGATCAAAATTAATGATAAAGATGTTATTACAGAAAGGAAGGTAGAAGATATAGTTGTATTTACAGATTTCAACATGAAGAGTCATGGAATAGAAGATAAATAAAAAAATGATCTGTTATCTCCGCAGTTAATTATAAAAGAAGAGTGGTTGAAAAAGATGTTGGATGAAGGGGATGAGTTTGAGAATGGGGGTGAAATGGAAGGTGTAGTTGTGGTAAATGTCGATGACAGTGTAATGCAGATGTATATGGTGAGTAGCTTTGGAGATATAGAAAAATTTAATTTTCATCCATTTGTTCCTAGTGTGTTGTATGAGGAAGACCCGATAGTTTCATACGAACAGAGAAAAAGAATGAACAACAATGTTGGTTACGCACGGCAGATGAGCTAGAGAAATTGTGGAAGAAGAAAAAGATGTGTATTGATGATCGACTTTGGATGCATCACCGCATGTGCCGAAGCACATGATCTTTATGTCCCCTGGGGAGTCTGATGCAGGGGCATCCCATGCGACAATATATTTTTTCCTTGTGATAGGATCAAGTCTCATTTTTGGGGGTTCCTATCTCAACAACGACAGGAAGTATGAAGAACAAATTTGTTACATTTGGTGTCATGAAATAATTGGTTGGTGATTAGCGGTCAACTATAGGTGAAGTTGAACAGTCGGGATGTATGAGCAGTTAAGACAATTAAGGGTCAACAATTGTAAGGTGAATAGATAGAGGAAGATAAGAGGGACAATTATAAGGGTGACTAAATGGTTCGAATGGATGGAAGGAGAGGAGAATATATTACTCCCAATAAGAAGCCGACAAGGGAGAAGAGAGATTTGTCGAGCCACAATGAGAATAGAGAGAAGGTGCAGTGACAAGAACATGAGATATTGGGAAAATCAAGAAGGAGAGAAATAATGCAACAGATAAAGGAGAGTGTGGGGAGGTAACATAGATGGGCGGGAGAACTGTGCAGAGGAAATAGAGGAACCAATGAAGTAAGAGAGCAAACGGGTACATGACTATTTGGTTGCAGAAGAAGGTAGATGGAAGACAACTTACTTGATCAACGTTATCACCTGGGAAAAAGGAGCTAAGTAACAACGAGGTGAGAATTGGAAATGGGTGTTGGTAGTCGAGAAGTCAAACATTGGAGGTGGTGAGCAGATTGGAGGAATAGACATAGAGTCGAGTGGAGGAACAAAATGATTTTTGTGATGTATTGGTAAATTGATTCTAGAAAGGGATAGTTTGTTTTGTAAATAAATTTGATCAATTTATTAAACTAGTCTTCCCTTATTCAGATTGAATTTGAAGAGTTGTGTAAACTAGGTTTTGGATGCTTGTTACTCTGTTTCTGTCATTGAATGTGCACGAATTTGTGAGTGGAACTTCAATTGAACTCCTGAACTTACTATCATTGTCTATGTTTGTCGTTGTGAGTTTATGAGCTTTGTTTGTCTGCAACTATCATAAATTGGTCTCAGTGTAATCTATTAAGACTTTGTCGCCTTAATAGGCAGAATTGTCCCAATTGTTTGAAGTTTTGAAAATAAAATTCCATAAAAAAATGAACATTTTTTCCACATAAATTTTTATGTTTTATAGTATTCTATTTCTTTAAAAATATATGTTTTCAACATACAAAATATTTTTTTAACATAATCATTATCTTAGATATCTCATTAATTAGATTCCTTCTTAAAGTACCAAAAAAAATCAATTGCAAAAATAATTAAATTTTAATTTTAATTTTATTATAATTTTTCATACAAGTTTTCTACTTAAAAAATCATTGCTAACCCATAAAATTCTTCAACTCATTGAAATCTTTAGATGCATGAGATTTCCACGATCATTATTAAACTAATCACAATTAAACAACTTAAAACTTGTAACCAAACATAAAAATCACAGTTTGTAAATTCATTTAAATGTAATACATTGCAAGGAGGAGAGCATCTAAACTCTCTCAACACTGCTCATTATTGAAACCACTTATCTATAAGCAGTGAGAGTGGTATTTAACAAATCGCTTTGGTTTTGGGGTGGGAATTCAGATCCTTCACCTTCCTCCTTGTTAAAACCCTAGGGCCGCCATTTCCGTTTGCAGCAGCCCCAACATTACCCTCCTTCTCCTTCTCTGGTTTTAATGGTAGCGAGTCCAATTCATTCAAAACTGTGCAAATGTCTTTTACAAGCCTGTCAGCCAAGCTTCTGCTGAAATCCTCTCGTATAACCACACGCAGAAGGGTTATGTGCTGAGCATCTGGAGCCATATTATACGCAGGCACCACCCATTTAAACCTTCTCAGATGTTCTGAAATATCATGTTCATTGTACTTGAGCTTCTCCTTGAGAGAGAAAGCAACCAGAGGTACACCCACCTCTTTTGACAGCATATTGAATCGCCCTGTCCTTATAAGACTATCACGCAAATATTTGGCATTTGCGCTACAGTTTTCAATGATTTTCTTGTATCCCTGCAACAGTTGTACAGTTGGGTTTTTGTTAAAATGGTTCTTTCAAAACACATGACTAATTAAATCATCTGTTTCTTACCTCGAAGCCAAGGCGAATCAGTTGGTAGTACTGAGCAATGACTTGACTTGCACCTGCATTAAATTTGTCCAAAATCAGATCCTCCTCTGAAGAATCAACCTATCAATATTCTGTGTTTGCCTTTTTATTAAAGATGAGATAGAATGGTTATCTCGTCAGATTTAAAGAAATTGGAGAATCCATAGAACCCAGTTAAATTACTTTGTCAGTTTTTAACTCTGATTTGCATTAGTAGTCAAAAGTGGCTGCCCAAACTTTTTCAGTTGTTCTCTTTAAACAAAGAGTTACATAAATGTTTCCTTCATGCAATGAATGATATACTAATAACCTGCTCTGCCTCGTAAATCCTACTGAGATAAATCATAAATTACATTTCTACTTTCCCTGTACCACAAATCCTAGTGGGTCTATAAAAGGGAACATAAAATGCTTATTCTTCTTCATTCTGAACAAAATTGCCTACCTTTGGAGAAATTGAGAGTGAAAGTTGGTTGATCAGCTCCAAGATAATTGATATGGAAAATAAGTTCCTCTGGAAGGTCTTGCTTGCCGCGCCAAACAACCCATCCAATTCCAGCATAAACAAGTCCATATTTGTGCCCACTCACATTGATGCTCCTCACCAATGGAAGCCTGAAGTCCCACTCCAGATTTGGATAGATAAATGGTGCAATGAACCCACCACTTGCAGCATCAACATGTATTGGAGTGTCCCACCTAAACATTAACATAACCGCATTTGTTAGCATTACTTTAAATTATTTTAATCACAATATATTTAATGAATAAATATAGAAAACACCCTATAAAAGGATTGAGGACCCTTTTAAAATCCAACTTCTACTCTTAACAAAATAAATTAATTTGATCTAATTTCATAGTTCATACTTTGTTTTATTATTCTTCTCCATCAAAAGATCATTGAGCAGTTTCACATCCTCAAACTCGCCATTATAAGTAGACCCTAAAATGGCAGCAACACAAATGGTGTTTTCATCAACCAATTCTACAGCTTTTCGAGGGTCCATAACATAATATCCTTCTCTCAGCTTCACCTCTTTCAGCTCCACCTCAAAATACCGAGCAAACTTCTCCCAACACACCTGCAAAACAATGTCTTAAAAAAGATCAATTACCATGACCAAAAACTACAGAGCCCAGCTAATTATTTTAATACTGCAGGAAAACAGAGTAAAAAGAATTGGTTGTAAGTTGAAACCTGGACATTGGCACCAGTCACAATATTGGGGTTATCATAAGGCTTCCCTTCAGCTTTTCTCTTGTTCTGCCACTTGCGTTTGAATGCAAGGCCAGCGAGCATTATAGCCTCTGAAGATCCCACAGTCCCAACACCAACAGCTTGCTCTTTATCAGAAATAGGTGCATTGAACATTCGAGCTATTATATTCACACACCGGTTCTGAAAACTCAATTGACAAAACAAATTAAACACCATCCCATCTCCACATCAATCATATCTTCATGCAGTCAATTTAACCATTTTATCCCAGATTTCTACATACGATAAAACAGAGCATTTCTTTTCTGGAAATACATACACAAAGTTTAAAGAGATCTATCAATATCAAATTTCTAATGACTTTCTCCAAACAATTCATGAAACCTTGTCATTAGAACTTAATTGTCATCAGAGCTTAATTGTCAGATGTTAGTTGACAATGAAGAAAAATATATCTATGTTGAACTGAAAATAAAGAATGACCTGAAGTTCAGTGGTGACAGGGTACTCATCCATATCAACATAGTTCTTATTGATGGCTTCCATTATCAGCTTATTGCACTCAGGTTCCATCCATGTTGTCACAAAGGAGGCCAAATTAAGCCTCGGATTGCTATCAAGCATAAGCTCATCACTGATGATCTGATATGCAGCTTCCTTTGGAATCGATTTCTCAGGAAGCTCAAACCTGCAAATAAATTCAATACATCAAGATCTTAAAATAAACTGAACCCAAACCAGGTATGACAGATTTTGAGATTAGCCCATGTTATGAAAGAAAGAAGGAAAATAAAACAGAGTTTAACAATGCATACATACTTTGGCAGAGAATTCTGAAGATAACGAGAGGCAAACAAAGAATCAATTCCATCATCTGAACGATGGGTAATTTCGCTAAGCGCCATTTATCTTTTTTGAATTATAGTATGAAAATGTATTCTATTAATTAAGAATGAGGAATGGTTTTCTTGCAGGGACGCTCTACTCTTTATATAATGCGCAAACCAGAAGTAGGCCTTCAAATGTCTCCACTACTACGTTAGTTTATTTTAATAATTTACGGTGCCGAAAGATAAGGCTCTGTCATTATTCTATATTCTTCTTACCTAGGGGAGTTGTGAATTCCATGATTCTGCAGACGTGGTCGTTTAGATTGTTCCATTACAGACGATTGTATGCGCATCTTGCATACCCTAAACAAATCTGATTCGCCCTCGTGTTTTTGACGGTCCCTTTGTCAGGCGGTCTTTTTGAAATTTTATTATGCCTGACCAGAGCAGGAAAATTATTAGAACCTGATCTTTGTCTGTAAGCAATGCTCGAATAATATAGAGTACTAAAAGGAAACGGAAGGTTTTTTTATAGGTCAGGACATCAGTCATATGTTTTTGGTCTATATATGGAGACACTTAATTGTGCTACAAATGAGGCGTGCATACTATACTTCTTGTGTAGAATTTGAACTTGCGACCTTTTTTTCAAGAGTACAAATTCTCCACCTCTATGATTCTTTCTTGACTTAAAGATTAAAATTGTTCTAATGAGCAGTTAGCAGTATATTTTTATTTATTTTTAATTGTAGTAGTCTATTTACTATCTATTTTTCTTTTCTGTGTTTTATTTTAATTAAAAAAAAATTATGTACTGTAGATTTTTGGACTATGAAATTTTTTCATATAATAATATGTTCACAAGTGTTAAGATTTTAGTATGAAAATTGGTTCAATCTTATTTTGTCTTTTGTCTAATTTTTTTATTTCTTGTTTATTATTATTTATCTTCATAAATTAGTTTTAATATCTAGATTTTTTATTTGTCATTGCAGATTAGATTATTAAGTGTTTAACTGATCTAAGTTTTTTTAATATATCAAATTTATAGTTGAATCTTGTTTACTTCCTTATATTAGTTGTTGTGAGATAACTTGGGGCACATTTGTGTGGATTTGTATTTGAGTTTATTGTATACAAAGACAAACATTCATTCATTTGAAGTCATGTTACAAGAAATAGAAGAATCATTAGAAGAGAATTCTTGTGAGATCATTATAGGAGCATCAAAGATCATCCTAGTTGCATCATTGTTCTACGATACTAAACACTTGCATATTATCATTGGCAGTTGTTCTCAACTCATTAAATTAGTTTGCTCAAGGGTTTGATTGTAGAAAATAACCCTCATTTAGAAAGTTTCCAAATGGTATCTATTGGCACCAAAAGTTGTCTCTTGACAATTCTACTATAATCAATTTAGTTCACATTGTCACTCATAAATTAATTTAATAATTTATATTTGTTTGATTAACTATCTTAGTCTCATATTATTATGTAATTTTAATAATTTAATTTTGATTTGATCATTCTTCTACAATTAATTGGATAAATTAAGACCATTTACTCAATTAATTAATGTCTTTTCTAAAGCCTTAGCACCTATTATAATTTATCCTAATATGGCTTTCAGATATCATGTTAATTTTGGTTATACCCTGATCTAGTTGTTTCTAGTTTTAGGTTAGTATATTATTGACATTTTTTCATAACTTGAGCTTCAAAAATGTAATATGGTTGACTATAGCCTCTCTCTCTCTCTCTCTCTCTCTCTCTCTCTCTCTCTCTCTCTCTCTCTCTCTCTCTCTCTCTCTCTCTCTCTCTATATATATATATATATATATATATATATATATATATATATATATATATATATATATATATATATATATATATAGATATATAGGCATCTTGTCTTGCTTTAAAAAATCAAATAAATAAATTATAATTATAATTATAAAAGTCCACTATGCAAATTCTCAAAACCTAGATATAAATATTTCTTATTTATTTAATTCCACCATTTTTCTCACATAATCAATAAAAAATATAAGTAATCATTTGTGCAAGTCAAAATATAATTAATTAGAAGGGAATTCAATAATGGTGATAAATGCAATCATAAACAAAGAAACTCCAAATTGGAGATTACATTTGATTATAGAAGTAATTTTATCCCAGATAAAAAGACCAGATCAGTCGACGGTGAATCATATCTATAGAGAAGTCAATCTGACAACAGATGAACTGGCCAAGCAGGGGGTTGTAGGAGTCCATATCAAGGAATTTTTGCAATAAGGATAAATAGTTGTCTCATTCCTAGTAGAAATATAAAATGACAAAGACATTTAAATTCAAATCCCAACAAGTGGCCAATGGGTAGTTGATCTCACACCTATAGCCTAGAGAGATGTGGATGGGTCGGGAGAAAAATAATAAAAAGGTCTTTCATACTTAGAGAAATGAGCATTTCAGAGTAGGTCTAGAGTTTCTCAGTCATGATTAAAAGGTGGCCTTCGCAGAGAGACAAGACAATACACTTCAAGTGTTGAGCAAGAAATCACGAAAGGTTGGAAAAGACTGTTATAAGAAAGAATGACAGACAATCCTGTGGAAAATCCTCTTTCAAAGATGAGCTAAATTTAAACACACAAAAGTGATCAATGAGGAGAATTAGCTAAATTTACTAGTGGTAGTTAGAGGTTGGAAGACTTTTGGCGATCATGAAACTTTCCCATCGAGAGGCTCAATCTGTCAGAATTAGTAAGAAATTAGATCGAATCATAAATAGCTAGGGCAAATGGGATGCATTCTTGAAAGAGAAGGGTAAACATTTTTTACCTCAATACTTGTGGCTAGCAATGAGGAGGAAGAGGATGAAAATGAAGAGGTTGGCTTGTCATCTGAGGAGGAGGAGGAGGAGGAGGAGGAGGAGGATGAGGCAACTATAGAGGTGGAAGAGGAAGATGTGGATGAAGAAGAGGAGGTGGTGGCTTCAGAGGAGAATGAAGAAGACAACCAAGGATCATCTGGAATGTCATAGGAGGATGATGAAGACACCTCAAGCTCTAGCTAAGGAGGGATAGATAAAAACCTCATTCCCTATATCTGTGTGTGCTTGGTCTTAGTTAACCAAGCTTTAGTTTTTATCTTTTGAGAATTCATAGGCATGTTGTAGATGGACTAGGATTATTATGTTGCTCCATTTTGATCTTTTTAGATAGTATCTTTAGTTTTACTGCTTTTAATTTATAGTTTTCTATGAACAGTATAGTTTTTTCTTAATATATCAAATCCGACTTCGACCCCTTATTTAAACCAAAAATAATAATTAAAGTAAATTTGATTCATTTTCATACAATGCAATATGAAAATGATGATGTTGCATGCATTTATCAAATCCATTCTATTTCTTAAAAAATCCTCTCATAAATGAATGTACTAGAGAAAAAATGGAAAAACATAGTGAACAAATGATAGGTTATACTCACGAAGGCTTCACTTAGTGAACTTGAATCATAACACATACATTTGTGGCAAACTAAAGAATCCCCCTATTTTCAAAAAATATTGCCCCTAACTTCTTATTTTCACCCACTCCAATACCGCCCACACCTATTTTCCTATAAAAACTCGCACCCCCTGCCCCCAAAAAAACCCCTCCCCCTATTTAGGCAATATATTAACCACTTTTCTTTCCATTGTAAATCCCCTAATATGAATGTGCGTGGTATTGTATTTCCCCTTTAATGAAGATCCTATGGTCATACTGCCAAATGAATTATCATTTTTCTTTTTCCTATCTCCAAGTTTTCCATGGGTGAAAATGTCATCCCACTTGAAAGGGTCCTAGAAAAACAAGGAGAATTCCCTAAGGAAGGATATCGGTTTCCCCCAAAAATGAGATCTGGATTCAATAATTGGCAAAATCCTATTAGAAATAGACAAAAAGAGAAGACCTATCAAGAATATTCTAATAAAGGAAACCTTAGAGTAGCACTGATTCAAAGTTAGCAAGAGGAATTGATGCAAGGAGGGAGAAGAATAGCTAGGGTCAAGGGCACACCTAACTATCTAGCCACTTTGTAGAGTAAACACAATGGAAGCACACAACAAAGAGAACAACACCAAGGAGAGAAGGAGCAACAAACACGTTATTGGTTTAACCAAATTTTTGCATACATGCTTGGTTGTGAGGCCTTCCGAGATACAACCAACAATATTTATCTATGAAAATCTAGACTTAGCCTCTATCTTCTATCTAACCACTTGACTCGCTACTTCCTACATCTAAACATCCTTATTTATACTTGCCAAAATGGCTTACCAAAGATTCTAGATCATTACATAATAGAAGGACAACCACAAATGATCTACACACATCCCAATACAAGATCCCAATCATTAAATTCATGACCTAAATTAAATACACAAGTCAGCTCCAACTAAGAACCAATCACAAATAAACTCGTTCAAAGAAGAACTGAGCATTAGCAAATAACAGGTTCACTCGGCATAGGAAGGAACGCTCAACCAACACTAGACAATTCAGCACACATATAGGAGCTCATCCAACACTGGACAGCTCGGCCAAAACAAGAACGCTCAACAAATATTATAACTCAACACTTACTGGAAGAATGAACAAAAATAAGCAGGATAACTAGGAAAACCAAGATGCTCCTGCATTATACAACCGGGGTTGAAAGAAATGATTCTCCTGAATCATTGAGATGTCACAACCTGAGTTGAATCCAACTCAGATTGAGAAATCCATGTAGCATCTTCAACTGGTCCATTCTTCCACTTCACCAAATATTTATAGTAATCCTTTCCTCTTGTTCTTTTACCAATCCTCTGATCCAATATATGTTCAACCTCTTCAACATGCTTCTTAGGACAATCATCTAGTACAACAACTTCATCATCTGACTCATGATACTTATGAAAATCAACAACATTGAATATAGGAGATATATCCATGTCATCAAGTAACTCAACTTTATAAGCATTACCACTATCAAACTTCCTCAAAATTCCTACAAGGACCAAACTTCTTCATTTTCAGCTTACTATATGTTCCAACATGAAATCTTCCCTTCTTCAAATGAACCATTACTTCCTCACCAACTTCAAAAACATGATGTCTCCTAGACTTGTCAGCATTTTCCTTATATTTCTGATTACTTTGTTCCAATGTCAACTTCACTTCCTCATGTAAAGACTTCATGAAATCAGTAAATACTTCCCCTTCAGCACTTCTCTTTTCTTCACCAATAATATCCCTCAAATCTGATACTCCTCTAGGCTACATTCTAGTAACAATCTCAAAAGGTGTTTTTCTTGAACTCCTATTCACATAATTATTATATGAAAACTCATCTTGTGCCAATATCATATCCCAATTACTCGGCTTATCTCCAACTAAACATCTTAACAAATTACCCAAACATCTATTCACAACCTTTTTCTGTCCATCTATTTGTGGATGGAATGTCAAACTAAACCTCAACTCAGTATCCATCTTCTTCCACAAACTCCTCCAAAAATAACCAACAAATCTGCTATCTTGGTCAGAGATAATACTTCTTGGTAATCCATGCAATCTAACAATCTCTTTGAAGAAAATATAAGCAATATGCACAACATTTGATGTCTTCTTACATGGTATGAAATGTGTCATCTTAGAAAATCTATCCACAACAACAAATATGGAATCATACCCTCTTGCTGTCTTTGGTAAACCAAGGACAAAATCCATACTGATGTCACTCCAAGTTTTCTCATGAATAGAAATAGTTGTATACAATCCAGTATTCTAGCTTACTCCTTTTGCAACTTGAGAAATTCCACAACTTCTTACAAACTTCAGACTATCCTTATACATATGTGGCCAATAATATTTTTCCTTAAGAAAACTCAATGTCTTATCAATTCCAAAATGTCTAGTCGATCCACCATAATGCTTTTCCTTAATCAAATTAATTCTCATGGAACTTCTTGTTATACACAACTGAACTCCTTTAAACAACATAACTTCTTGAATGAAATACTCCTCAAACTTACTCGATTGTTCTAACAGATTTGGTGCTCTGCACGCTCTCCATGCCTCATAAAAATTAGGGTTAAAGTCATACAACTCCTTCATCTCATCAAAACCAAGAACTTTAACCTTCATCTCGGTCAACAAAGAACGTCTTCTACTTAGTGCATCTGCAACTTGGTTAGTAACTCCACTCTTATGCTTGATAAAAAAATGTGAAACTTTGTAAATTATATTCAACCCACTTCATATGTCTCTGATTCAACTTATGTTAACTTCCCAAATACTACAAAGCTTTATGATCGGTATATAACACAAACTCCTTAGGAATCAAATAATGTCTCCACTTTTTCAAAGCTTGAACAATAGCATAAAAATCTTGATCATACACAGAATAATTCTTTTTAGCATCATTCAACTTCTCACTAAAGAAAGCAACAGGTTTATCTTCTTGACTGAACATAACTCCTATTGCACTACCACTTGCATCACACTCAACTTGAAATACCTTATTGAAATCAAGAAAATCTAACATAGGTAACTCGGCAACCTTTTGTTTTAAAGTTTCAAAACTCTTGTTAGCTCCATGTGTCCACTTAAAATCCTTTTTATCTCCTCACATAGTCTCAGTCATAACATTACAAATAGAACTGAAATTCTTAATGAACTTTCTATAGAAACTAGACAAACCATGAAATGATCTTACCTCACCCACATTCTCAAGTGTAGGCCACTCCAAAATTTCTTTAACCTTCTCAGGATCCATTTTCAAACCATTAGCTAAAATTACAAATCCTAAATATACAATATCTTCTTGCATAAAGGAACACTTCTTCAAATTTATCAATAGCTTCTCCTCTTCCAGTCTTTGAAATACTTTTCTAACATGCTCAAGGTGATCTTCCTTAGTCACACTGAATATCATAATATCATCCAAATTGAGAATCAAAAACTTACCCAAAAATCTCTTGAGAACTTCATTCATGAACCTCATGAAAGTACTAGGTGCATTAGTCAAACCAAAAGGCATAACCAACCACTCATTCAAACCATCTTTTATCTTGAAAGCAGTCTTCCATTCATCACCTTCTCTAATTTTGATCTAATGATAGCCACTCTTCAAATCAATCTTAGTAAAATACTTTTCTCCACTCAAACAATCCATTATTTCATCCATCCTTGGCATAGGAAACCTATGCTTCATAGTTATCTTATTGATAGCTCTGGAATCAGTAGACATTCCCCATTCTATATTCTTCTTAGGTGCTAGCATAAAAGGTACAACACATGGGCTCAATATTTCTCTAATCAAACCTTTTTGCAACAACTCCTACACTTGTATGTTAAGTTCTTCATTCTCGATAGGTGTCAATCTATATGGTGCTTTATTCAAAAAACTAGCTCTAGGAATCAGATCCATATAATGACTTATACTTCTTACTGGTGGTAAACCATCAAGAATATCCTCTACAAAAATATCCTATTGCACAACTATTACTATTTTCTATCACTCGGCCATTACTATCACAACTCAGCCTCTTAAGAATTATAGAAAAATAGACTTGGTTCTTCTTCATGTCTTTTTCAAATTGCTTTCCATTAACCATGCAAATTTTCACATTAGTACAATTTATCTCATCTGGAACCTCAATCAAAGGTAACAATGTTTACTTTCTACCATTCACCCAAAGAGTATATTAATTCAATCTACCATCATGATGAACTACAACTGATTGAATATCTGGATGAACTGAAGAAACAATGATTACAGATCACTGAGCTACTGAAGTGATATGTAAGATGATTAAATCAGTCAATATGTTTTCATTGATGTCAACTAGTTTTGATAGTATTTATCATGATATTTACAAACATCTAAACATCTTTTGAAGGAAGAAAAGATGAAGAACTGAGATATCTACATAAGAAAAAGATGGATATGACAGATAAGAATAAGGTAAATATTAGGTAACTTATTGATGAGTTTATGGCTTTATATTGTTGACTTGAGCATGTTACATTAATCTATTATGAAGAAGAGATTTGAATTTGAACAAGTCAATGTGGTCGATAATTGAAGATTTTTTTATACACCGAGCTAGTTATCATTGACGCACTTCTATATTAACCGAGTATGGATGAAAACATTAAATGATAAGAACAACTGACTGAAATTAATGAGATGGAAATTGTTATGATTTTGAGATTAAGGATGAAGTTAGTTATGAGATCCACAACTGACAAAATTCAGAGATGATCTAAAAGATGAGATTGAAACGTGTTATGGACACATCTGTCAAGGAAGGTTTAAGAGGAAAAATGGACGAAGGATATTAAGAGGCAAAATCTGATAGCTGATATGAAAATGGCTTACTTGTCTATATAAGAGATATGAGTTTCATTTTTGAAACATACTAGACAAAAGGAGACTATAGATATTTCACATGAAGATTGTATTCATGCATTCTTGATCAAACTGGTTACAGAAAGAACCGAGCTACAAACATTACCGAGCGTCAGAGAACTATTTACCAAGTGAAAGTAAGTTGAGAAATATTGAGGAAGTGAATTGATTAATGATTAGAGGATTTTATGAGCATAGCATAGATCTGAATATTTGCAATTGAGTTGTATTTGAATCAGATCAGTACTGTATCAGTTTAACCATTGATTCAGAAAATCTCTTAACTGAGTGGACTTAACGGTCTTATTGTACTATCCTATGACATTCATTAAATGTAAAGTGTTATCTTGTTGACCCCATAGTGAATGCTGGTCAAAATTTAACTAACAGTTGTGTGCTATAAATGTGTCACACTTCTATGGATCATTACATGCAAGGAAACTCAAGAATGAGCCCTCACAAATGGATCCATAGCTCCCTGGGCATGGAGTCCAAGGGCTTTTAAGAATGCTCTCAGCTAGAGCTATTTAGCCTATAACCTTGCTAGTAAACCATGCAATGGGAGATTCAATGAAGACAAGGGCAAGAATGCCAATATCCTCAAGAATCAAGATTGAAAATGCAATGCAATGCTATACTAGAAATGGAAATGCAAGCTAAGCTATGAAAGGAAATATGAAAGTGTTACAACCCAAGCTAATTAATCTATGTGAGCTAATCTAGAGCATAGAAATGAAGCTAATCTAAGAAAGCATAAATATGAAGCTAAGCTAAGAATGCAAGAATGAGATGGAGAATGCAAGAATGAGATGTAGATGCTAAGAATGCTCCAAATCTCCAAAAGCTCCAAAGTGTACCTAGAAAACCTGCAGCATAATATTAGCATAAAAAGTTGGGGATCTAGAATGAAGAAGAGAGCTCTTCTTTTATAGGAAATGAGGAGAAATGGACCATGGAGATTAAGAGGCAAAAGATTTAATCAAGGGTGGAGCTTGAAAGAGGAGAAATCCATGTGCACAAATATCCTCCAATGAGAAAATAAGAGTTGACTTTTGTGTCCATATGAGACAAAAAGTGCTTTTTCCTTTTTATAAAATAAGAATAATGCTTTATTTGTGCAACTTAAGATAAGAGGAAAAGTGGGGGCTTTTTATTTATTAAAAGGGGAGGGAATTCATTTTAAATAAATAAAGACTTAGGATAAGATGGTTAGCCCATAGAAAATAATCGAATAAATGATATAACTAGGATTTGATCAAGCACAAGCAATTTATAATTTTAGCAAAAATGCTAGCAAGGGGCTAATAGTCTAGGTGACCATTTTTAGGTGTATACATTTGCCCCTCTTTGACTAATGTGTGATCGATCTGGGAACACATGTAGTCAAAGAATGAAGTTGAAATGTGAGATCGATTTGGGATCACAAAGCAACTCAGATCAGCCAAGAAAGCAAGAGATAGCCAAGAAGGCAAGCAGATAGTGATCTGACTCCAAAGAATGAAGTGCAAAAAAATAGCAAATCCTACATGGTCAGCCTGGTAGCGATAGTACTGAACACTTCGGAAAGAGATAGCCAATAAGATATGATGTGTCTACCCCCTCGGGATCGAAAGTGAAATCCGGGTAGAGGGAATGCAGAAGCAAGAGAGACATGATCAAATCACTAGAAATCGTAATCGAAGCTAAAGAGAATAGAACAACCATCAAGTAGTGAAGGTATGTCCACACACATGGGATCCGGGGCACAAACCAAGTGGTCCCTCAACCCAGAAACACCACGGAGGGGGATTTGAACTTGGGATTTGAAAGTGAATGAAAGATGGGAAGTTTGAAAGAGATGGAGATGAAGAGGTGAAGAATGCCCCAGTGAAGATTGAAGGATCAGGCCTCAAAAAGGTTAGCCAACTGCATGGAAGAGGGGGAAAAGGTGATTTGGATGATCCAGGTGATCTTGGATTTCGGTTTCGATCCCGAAATGAATAGAAAATGATGGGATATGAAAGACAAGAAGTGAAAGACATGATTAGGAAGAAGTGAAAGGTGAGCGCAGTTGATTAACAAGTCCATGAAAGATGAAAGGAGAGCTCTCTCCATATGCAAGATACAAAACTAAACTAACATGAACTTAAAATGCAAGCTACATGAAAAGTGGTTTACTTGCAAGGTCACAAAGCCAATAGACATCTAATATTCATCATTGAGCGTTATTGGTAGCGTCAGAAGATCATACAATGCACACTAGCATAACTATGTGAATATGAATATGATCTTTATCAGATAGGAATGTGGAGATCCCACCTGGGCATCAAAGACATATAGGTCAAGATGACTAGTGCAGTGAGATTACCTAAGTTTGATATAGAAAGATTATGCTCGCATCGAGACACAAGAAAGTCAAGATGACTATAAGCATGCACTTGCGAAATAGTCAAGGATAATACCTTGTCAATCCATAGTGTCAAGTAAGACCAGCATAAATGCTCATGACAGTGAGGACCAACAAAATATACCCACAAGCAGATAAAGAAATAAAACATGTTCTCATACCCTCAGTCTTCTAGCTATGCATCATCGAAAATGATCATAGGGGGAGAACACTTAGCAAAGAAATCATCATAGACAGCATGCAAAGAAATAAAGTCAAACAAATCTCAGCGAGCCAAGTGCGTGTGTGTAGGTCATAGAGTCAAGCTTTGAGTATCACATCTGCCAATGAGAAATATTGCATCATCCAAGACGACGGGAAGGATATCTGATAAGTGTTAAGAAACACTTGATGCTAGGGCAGTGTTGAAAAACACAGTTGGGGTGGTGTTGAAAAACACCATTTGCGAGGTGCCTAAGAAACCCAGACGCACAAAGATACCCAAGATAAGCTTAAAACAATGTATGCCCCCTAGACTAAGACAAGAGTCAATTCCAGGCTAGGAGAGGCAAAGCGAGAAGTGGAGCGAATGAGCGCCACGCAAGACTGATAGACATAGGTGCAGAGGGTCTCAAGTAGTGCCTATTTCTAGGTTTTCACCACTTGATAGATTTTTTCAGGACTTTTTATAATTTTTTTTGTATTTTTGCTACCAAGGCGCCTATTTCCAGGTTTTCACCAAGGCACTTTTTCAATTTTTTGAATTTTTATGATTTTTTTGGATTTTTTCAGCATCATATATGAATTTTTTTGGAATTTTTTCAGGATCAATAAAATATGTACAAAGAATGCCCCAGACAGAAACGGGCATCAAGAATCTTCTTCCTCTGATGTAGAGAACTGATAGGCCCCAGGCCCAAATGCTGCAACTGTGACGATAGGAGGTCTCAATCAGTTCGACCAATAATAACCAGCCCTGAGCAATGTCTGAGCTAGCGGAGGATCGTTAGAATGTGATCCACATATGCCATCATGGATTTCAGCTAGCACTTTTTCTGACTCCTCTATTTCTAGACACTTAAGGAGAGTTTCGTCTAGACCCTTCCTGTACAAGTCACCAGAGACAAAGGCAAAGTGTAAGGGATGGCGAAAGGAATGGCATGGTGGATTTGCAAGAGGAATATGAGGTGGAAGATATGAAAAGATGGTAGGATTGTAAGATTTGTGAGCAGGATAGCGTAATTCATCCACCAGGAACTTGAAGCGAAATTTATGCTTTTTCATTTGTAAGATGGATGTTGAAGTAACCAAGGCATTACTAACTTTGTTCTTAGCTCTAGGAATGGGCTGAAGTATAATAGATATGAGATCATGCTTAAAGTAGTGCACCATTTTTTTGTAGAGAATCAGCTTGTCATCTTTTATTTGAGAATCATTATTTTTGAGCAGATTTTTATTTTTACTTTTCTTAGGTGCGGATACCGCCACAATGTGGTTTTTGCCATCCGACCATTGCTCTTTTCTTTTGACTTGATGACCATGATGTTTGATTGCTGATTCAATCTTTTTTGTTGCTAGTTCTTTGGTGGAAGAAGTAATAGGTGTTGATGTGAGATGAAATGAAGTGGCTGGTTCAATAGTATTTATGTGAAGGATGTCATCTCTAGTGACACGAGAGGTTGAGCCTATAGGGTAAGCTCCAAAAGTAGCTAGATCTAGACTTGTCATAGAAGAACCAGCGTGGTCCACTAAGGCAATACGAGGAACAAACTCATCAGACCCTTCACAAGACTCATCAACTACATCGGGTGGGTTATGAGAGGTATGAACTACATCAACATCCATATCTATCATGGAAGAACCTTCTGGAAGAGGCTTAAGATGCCGAGAAGTAGAGATGCTCATGTCATTAGTATTAGTAGATTTACATTCTTCTCCCCAAAGAAATGAAGTAGAAGGAAGATCATCTCCCATGTGAGCCATAGTGTGCAGTGGTGACTCATCTATATCTGTGTCTGAGTTACTGATCATGGGAGTATTTCTAGAATCCTCTCTATAGATCCACTCTTGAATAGCTTGTTCTTCTCTTTCTACTTCTAAAGGAATGGATGAAGGAACAAAAGTATCAAAGATCACCATAGTAGAAGTGGAAGGCTTCATCTGATCAGAAGGTCTCCCATATGACCTAGGAGAAATAGGTATAGAAGCAAAGGAACCCAGTTTATATTCACCCATACCAAGGCTCATCATCTTAAATGATTTCTCAGTAGTAGCTAGAGACGTACTAGGATCAACAAAAGGTTCATTATGAGGAACAAATTTTTCAGTAGCAGCAAGAGCATTGATAGCAATAGTATGGTCTCCAGGAATCACAACCTCAGTGCCATTGTATGGAAATTTGACGCACTGATGATAAGTGGAAGGAATAGCCTGCATGTCATGGATCCAAGGATGACCCAAAAGAATGTTATATGTGAGAGGGATGTCCAATACTTGGAAGCTAATATCTTTCGTGATAGGGCCCACTCGGACAGGCAGCGTGACAAGACCTTTGGAAGATCTTTCCACTTCATCATAAGCTTTTATAGTAATCTTCTTCTTGGAATCCACAGCCAATTCTGACAAACCCAATTTTTGTATGACATTGAAAGAAACAATATTTAACCCTGCACCATTGTCTATCAAGACTTGGCGGACTCGAGTATTGTAGACTAGAACTTCAATGTGTAAAGCTAGATTATGTGGGTGAGCAATAGATATGTCATCTTCTGCAAAAAAGGAGAGAGATAGCGGAGATGAAATGTGGTTGACCATAGCCTGCAATTGATCTGGATCAATGTCATTGGGAACACGTGTTGCATGTAGAGCCTCATCAAGAATCTCTCTATGCGAAGAGGATAACCGAAGCAACTCAAGGATAGATATCTGTGATGGTGTCTTTTGCAAATATTGGACAAGATCATAGCTAGGGGTGGCTGAAGGAGCCACTTGTTTGGAAGGCAAAGCTTGCTTGGGATCTTGCGCAGTTTTAAGGACAATCTTGGCTTGCCCCCTAGTAACAGCATTCAGTGTCTCACTTCGGGAAGATGAACTACCACATGTTTGCAAGACTAACTTTGGCTTACCATGATTGGTGTTATTATCATCTTGAGACCTCATCATTAGAACACTCTCAATAGGCTCTACCATGTTAATCACAAGCGTATTAGAAGGATATGTGTAATTGATCTTTGCATCATGATTCTTCTTATGTGTTTGAGAGGTTTCCCCCTTATCATGCTTAGGTAGAGGATCTTTGAAAGCTGTGTGATCAGAATTTTTAGTTAAGCCATTAGTGGAGATTGTGTCGTTCTCAATAAGATCCTAAATATCATCCTTAAGCCTAAAAAAATTATCTGTTGGATGTCCCTTGTTTTTGTGATAATGACAGTAATGATCCTCTCTCCACCAATCAGGCTTATTTATCGGATCCCAGTTACCAGGTTTATCAGGAAGCATACGATATCCATTGTCAACCAAAGTCTTAAGGATCACATCGTAAGGTTCTGCCAACTTGGTATAGACTTGCTTTTGAAATGACTTCTTAGGCTTATCTACATATTGAGGTTTAGGAACACTATGAGTGTTGGCAGCTTCTTGTTGTTTTTCTGCATAGATAGCGTTGGAGAGATTGAAAGCGGGCTCTTTAACTTTAGGAGCATCAACAACCCCATCATTAACAACATACTTGTTCTTATTCCAAGGTTTGTTCTTATCTTTACCATTGCCTTTAGCATCTTTATTAATAACAATATCCCCTTTTCTTATAGCTACATCCTCAATCTGATATGCACTTTCAACCATGTCATGGAAGGAGGAGAACAGTTGCTTCCTTAGATCATAAAATAGCTCAAGCACAAGTGTGTTGACGAAAATGTCAATCTTTTCTCTTTCGGGTAGCTGACAAGGATATCGAGAATACAATGACCTCCAACATTGTAAGTAAGTTGCAAATGGCTCACCTTGATGTTGTCTTAGATTACCAAGATCTATCACAGTGACAGGTTGTTGGATGTTGTAAGAGTACTGCTGGGTAAATCGCTGAGCTAACTCATCAAAAGTCTTAAGCGGTGGTGTCAATTTCGCAAACCATTCCAAAGCTTGGCCTCTTAAGCTTCGAGGGAATAAGCGTAGGAGATATGTGTCTTCATGAAGAAAGTCCATACTAAGAGCATAAAAATGACGCACATGGTCATGAGGGTCAACATTTCCATCATACTTGTCATATTTAGGAACCTCAATATCCTTAGGAAACGGGACCATGTATAGATCTTTATCAAAAGGAAGAGCACAAATTGATTCTACAAAAGAGACCTTTGGAGGCTCTCTTTCTAATGCCATTTGGGTAAGGCGTTGATTTGTCTGACGTAATTCTTCTTGAAGGACTTCCAATTCAGTTGGTACTCTTTGTTGGACAATTTGTCTGACATCATAGTCGGGAGGAAGCTTGTATCCTCTAGAAGTCATATATTGAAAATATTGATCGCCATTACGCTCTAAAAGCTTATGCATCATTCGTTGGAAATCCACATCTTGTTCACATATCATAAGATCCTCACTAGAAATCTCATCATTAGCCTCTACCTCATGTTGAGAGGGAGGAGGTCTAGGTGGTGAAGAAGGCATAGCAAAAGTTGGCCTTGGAGGAGATCTTGGTGGCGTGTTGTTGCCATTGTTGCCATTAAAAAGAGGTCTATGCTCATGATTACTAGTCTCAGGTTGCTCATGAAATGTCCCTTTATAAGCCATGCGTCTAGTAGCATCCATCCTTTTTTGATTGTGTTCTTTGTCTAAGCGCGCTTGATTATCCTTACACTCAAAGTGTTCTTGCAAGAGTTGAAACTTTTCTTGTTCAGTCAAAGTGAGTGAGACACTGTCTGTGTTTTTGGGGGTCTTGAATGCAGAAAAGAGGAAACCTCCTTTATACCATGGTGTAGCCTTAGAATTCTCAGATTGGTCAGAACTAGAACTGTTGTTGCTAATGGGTGCTTTTGAATGTCTAGTTGGAGAAGGTAACTGTGTATAATTGAACGGAGGATGACTCTCCTGCTCAAATTGAGACCGAGTTGTAACCGGCATGAAAAGAGATGTTGGTTGACTAATAGAATGAGACAAAGTTTCTTAGATTTGAGATAAGCAAAGCTAATAAAGATCACTTGTCAAAGTAGAACAATAGAGAGATGGCTCGTCAAAAGTGCTCAAGCACTTACAACAATCAATTGACTAAAGCCGAGCAGCGAGCAAGAAGCTCAATAAGCAAGTAGCTAGAGAGGTAACCGTGATGCAACAAGTGATCAAGAGTAGCATTTGTTAAGCTCAAATCCAATAGTTTTAGCTCATTTGTTTCAGTCTAGAACAAATCTAAACATGTAAGTAGCAAACTAGTTTCAGGTAAGAATAGAAAAGGACACTCTACAGCAGGTTAAAGTGCAAGTTTAGCAACTCCGAATTGTAGCAATGACAGGTAGCAATGACAGGACAATAGAAATGACTCAGGATTCTTGGTTGAGTGTATGCAAGGATACTTCAATATCATATGACTCTTGACCAGTGAATGTGAAAAACTCAGTTTTGAAGTGCTTGGACCAAATTTGTAGATTGAACAATGCAACTTCTTAGTTTGACAAGCAGTAGCAATAGATAAAAGATAGGTTTGCAAATAGTATGGGATCAAACATGTCATAGAACACTTGAAACAAGGGCAAAAGCAACCTTGCCAAGACAAGCACTTGTGATATCAAAATAGGGAACCTTATGAATGCTATCGTTTGTTTGAATGTTGAGAACGTTTACACTGGTATAGCACAATCGAAGACAATTCAAGCAATTACTACCTAGAAGGACAAGGCTCATTACTTAACAACTTGGCCCACAACTTGATGCTCCCTTGCCTCACACCAAGTGGTTGCCCACAAAAGATATTGGCATTGTCATGGAGGTGTCAAAAACACAACCAAAGGAGCACATATGGTGAGTATCTTGGGGTGATCCGGGTAAGTCCACTTGGATCAATCCTTGCACCAAGAAGCTAAGCGGCTAAAATAAGGTGGCCTCTATCTAATGGTTCGTAGTAAGGATTTTCATTCATAACACCCCTCTTGCTCCTCATAAAGGACTAGGCCCTCGCGGCCTCAAGAGTACCTTAAGCATTCTTGCTTAATGCTTTCCTCATGGTCACAATCCCACAAGTTACTCACATCAAGCGAAGATAAGTACTATGTCTACCAAGGTTTTGTGTCCTCGATAGCCTTGAGATTATAGTGAGTTGGAATCACTCGCCACCAAGGAAAATGATGACAAGATTGTCCCCACTTGGGTCGTTCCTCTTGATTGCTCAAGAGCAAGCCCGCTAAAGGATCCTAAGCTAAACAAAGAGTGGATTAATTCTTGAGGTTTAAGGTTTTTGGTTCACCACAAGGGTGAAAAGCATACTCCCCTATCTCAAGAATCTCTCCCAAACACACCAAGCAAGATCCAATTACCCCCTTGCTTTCAAAATCCCAAGATGGGTCAAGATTTCTGTTTCACCACAAGGGTGAAGAGCATACTCTCCTACCACCTCAAAATTTTTACAACAAGGTATTAAGTGCCTATGAAAGGAAACAACTAGTATATGCTGCACTTAATAAAGAAAGCAATTAAACAAGCACTTGATTTGGTTTTTATGCTTAGGGCAGCCCTGCAAAAACCATTAGTAGCCCTCTTTGACATGTGATTTTAGCAAAATATCTCAAGCAAGAGGCACCTACAACCACAACTTGTTAGACCAACAAGAGTTAGGAGAATCAAAATCCAAAATCTAACAATGATTAGTACATGAAAAATCAGATAATCTGCAAAAATAACCGATCAAATAATAAAATCTAAAAATGAAACCATCACAGTTGGATTAGGCTCAGAAAGACCTTTCCAATGATATATCACACTTAAACTTTTGATACCATTTGCAAAATTTCAAAAAAAATGGGCACCCGTTTTCCAGAGGCACGGATTTGAATAGAAATTTCAAAAAATTTCAAAAAGATAGCTAAGAACCTAAAACTTGCAAGATGGATAAAATAACTCAAAAATAGGTCACTGCCAGGTACAAACACAGTATCGCACGATACTTCACCTGACACTAGCCGATACTTATTAGTCCACGCGATATTTCGCCCGACACCAGGCGATACTTCGCCCAAGACCAGGTGATATACTCTACTATAGCCAGGCGATACTTCTGACAGGTGAAGTATCGTACGCACATATAGAGGTATATCACGTGATACTTCTGGAAAGTATCGCGCGACAGTCTGAGACAAAAAACCAGAGACTAAAAATTAAGCTAAAAACTTGCCAAAAAATTGACAAAAATTAACGAAAATGCAGAATTTAAAAGACAAAGTCTATCTACTCTGCCCCACGGTGGGTGCCAAAAATGTGTGCTATAAATGTGTCACACTTCTATGGATCATTACATGCAAGGAAACTCAAGAATGAACCCTCACAAATGGATCCATAGCTCCCTAGGCATGGAGTGCAAGGGCTTTTAAGAATGCTCTCAGCTAGAGCTATTTAGCCTATAACCTTGCTAGTAAACCATGCAATGGGAGATTCAATGAAGACAAGGGCAAGAATGCCAATATCCTCAAGAATCAAGAATGAAAATGCAATGCAATGCTATACTAGAAATGGAAATGCAAGCTAAGCTATGAAAGGAAATATGAAAGTGTTACAACCCAAGCTAATTAATCTATGTGAGCTAATCTAGAGCATAGAAATGAAGCTAATCTAAGAAAGCATAAATATGAAGCTAAGCTAAGAATGCAAGAATGAGATGGAGAATGCAAGAATGAGATGTAGATGCTAAGAATGCTCCAAATCTCCAAAAGCTCCAAAGTGTACCTAGAAAACCTGCAGCATAATATTAGCATAAAAAGTTGGGGATCTAGAATGAAGAAGAGAGCTCTTCTTTTATAGGAAATGAGGAGAAATGGACCATGGAGATTAAGAGGCAAAAGATTTAATCAAGGGTGGAGCTTGAAAGAGGAGCAATCCATGTGCACAAATATCCTCCAATGAGAAAATAAGAGTTGACTTTTGTGTCCATATGAGACAAAAAGTGCTTTTTCCTTTTTATAAAATAAGAATAATGCTTTATTTGTGCAACTTAGGATAAGAGGAAAAGTGGGGGCTTTTTATTTATTAAAATGGGAGGGAATTCCTTTTAAATAAATAAAGACTTAGGATAAGATGGTTAGCCCATAGAAAATAATCGAATAAATGATATAACTAGGATTTGATCAAGCACAAGCAATTTATAATTTTAGCAAAAATGCTAGCAAGGGGTTAATAGTCTAGGTGACCATTTTTAGGTGTATACAATAGTGATAAATCCTCTAACCAGGTCACACCTAACAGTGTGCATTGTAACCTTTAACAGTGTTGGCTCTTTACCGAGCTCACTTCAGAAGAGTGAATTATTTTAGGTTACGGTCCCAGGTGGTTTTTCCCTTAGCAGGGTTTCAATGTTAAATCATTGTGTTATGTGTTATTTTTTATGATTGTTTTTATATCATACTTTACATACTGCATAGTTTATTTAGTTGGTAATCACAGTTTGGATAATTACTGGTATTCGGTAAAGTGAATAGATAGATTGATATTTTATGTTACTGAGCTGCATAAATTGTTTAAATTTTTTTGTAAGGTACATCTATGTGTTTGGGATTGTAGGATAACTGATCTAACTGATTCAACCCCCCTCTCAGTTATTCTAACAATTGGTATCAGAGCGTATTGGTTTCTTGGAAGAAATTTTTAAGGACTTGAGCAGAAAGATCACAAGATGTATAAGAGGGAAGTGCCAAAGCTGAACAAAGATAACTTTACCACATGGAAAAGCTGGATGAGGCTTCACATATCTGAAATCAGAGAATCTTCTATACCTTTACTTGACAATGGCTACTTACAACTGAATGTTGGACCTTTGACTCTTGATTAGTTGAGAGACTAACATGAACACAATATTACTATGATAGAGATTGTTGTTGCTCTATCTGATGTTGAATTTGAGGATGTCAAGGATTGCACTACAGCGAAGTAAATGTGGGATAATCTTGCTCTAGTTTATGGTGGTGATGTGAATGTGATGAGAGCTAGAGATGAAAGCTTGAGAGGAAGATTTGATGACATGAAGATGAAAGGAGAGAACATCACACAATACTAAAACCGAATCAAATAGGTAGTCAATGCTATCTGAGGAGAAGGAGGTACTATTGATGAAGATACTATGGTAAGTAAGATACCGAGAACCTTGTTGTCTGTCTATGCAATTAGAATATCTTCTATTCATGAAATGAGGTATGCACCTAATAACACTCTACTCTTGATAGTCTGATTGGAAAGTTAACAACTTTTGAGCTGAATAATTTTGACAATAGTGTTGTACCGAGTATTGAGTCTTCTTTTATGTCATCTCTTAAGATTGGTAAATCTAGTAGTAACCATAATATAAAGAATTAAAGTGATAGTAATATTGAAGATGAGCTTAATGAGCTTGAACCATGTATGGCCCAAAGCGTAAAAAAAGGTAAAGGAAGGTATAAGGGAAGGCTACCTTTAGCTTGTTTAAATTATAAAGAGGTTGGCCATATTGCTGCTAGATGTCCTAACAAGAAAGAGGAAGATAAAGACCGATTTGGTGATGGAAATTTTGGCAGAAGGAATAACAGAGGAAACCAACACTACAATAGAGACAATCAAGATTACAAAGATAAAGGCAAGAAGGCATGTTACCTTGTTGGAGAAAATGAAGATGACACCGACACTGACATTGATGATGAAATTGAAGTAGTATTTGTTGCAATGAAAGATGATTCAGAAGAGGAGGAAAGGTATGTAGAAACAATCCTTATTTCTAAAGTTAGTAAGAATGTTACTTGGATCATTAATAGTGGTTGTACACATCACATGACTGGTGATGAAGATAATTTTGATCATCTTGAGCATTATAATGGAGGATCAGTAAAAATGGGAAATGATACACCTTGTCAAGTGAAAGGAAAAGGGTCTATCTTATTGAATGATATAATTATATGTGATAATGCATATTGGGTAAAAGGACTTAACTACAATTTTTTGAGTGTAGCAAAATTGAATAACTCAGGTCACTGAGTTGCATTTGAAAGGAAGAAGGTGAAAATCTATGATGAAAATGGAAAGATTGCTAGTACTGGATGACAATCAAAATGTAATTTATTCTATCTTGACAATGTTGAAACTTCTTATTTACTGGTGAAGAATGAATATTTATGGTTATGGAATAAGAGGCTATGTCATGTAAACTTTGATAACATGATTAAGATTAGTAGAAAGAGAAAAGTTAGAGTATTTCTGAGTCTAACCAAACTTGATCATGTTATGTGCCATCAATGTTAGAAAGGAAAGATAACCAAATCTAGTTTTAAAAGTAAGGACTATTCATCTAAAGGTATTTTGGAGTTGGTACACACCAACCTATGTGGTCTTATGAGAACTCAAAGCTACTATGGTGATAAATATTTCATTTTATTTGTTGATGACTATTCTAGGCTGATGACAGTAATGTTCTTTAAAGAAAAATTGAAGACATTTAAATTGTTTAAATGGTATAAGGCTAAAGTTGAAAAAGAAATCGGAAAAGAATTGAAATGCTTAAAGTCTAATAGAGGAGGCAAGTTTATTTCTGATGAATTTACTAATTTCTATAATGAGAATGGAACCAAAAGACAGGTATCTACACCTAGGACACCGCAGAAGAATAGAATTGCTGAAAGGAGGAACTGATCTATTGTTGATTGTGCCAGAACATTGATGATTGAGAAAAATGTTGCACAAATGTACTAGAGAGAGGCAGTTAGCACTACAATATACAGAACTGAGTTCAACTAAAGAAAGACACAAACAAGACACCTTACAAGTTATGGTTTGGATATACATCGAGTGTAAGTTATTTCGGAATCTTTGGTAGTAAGTGTTATATTATGAAAGATGATAGGAATGGTAAATTTGACTCTAAAGGTGATGAAGGAAAATTTTTAGGATATTCTATTAAGAGTAAAGCTTATAAATGTTTGAACAAGGCTACAAATAAAATGATAGAAAGTACTAATTTAAGAGTTGATGAGTTTGCTGAAAAGAATGATCAAGAAAGCATGAAGGAACCAAAAGAATATGGTAGGTTTACTTATGTTGAAGATCTAGATTATCTATTGAAGCCACAGGCTGAGTCTACTGAGCATTGGGAAAATGCTACCGAGAATCAACAAATGCACATCGAGAATCAGGAAGAAGCTACTAAGCAGGAAAATGAAACTAAATTGAATGATGAGCATAGAAGAGAACAAGTGCTAGAAAGATTTGTAAGAAGACACCATCCATAGAATCAAATCATTGGAGATAAGAAAGCTGGCATGATGACCCGAAGTAAGTTAAGATATAACACATGCTTAGTTTGTGAGTTTGAACCTAAGAATGTTAGGGATGCACTTGAAAATGAGGAATGGATCATTGCTATGAATGAGGAAATTGAACACATTGAGAAGAATAAGACATGGACATTAGTACCTAAACCAAAAGATAAAAATGTTATTGGTACTAAGTGAATTTTTAGGAACAAGTTAAATGAAAATGGTGAGGTCACTAGGAATAAGGCAAGACTTGTATGCAAGGGATATGCACAAGAAGAAGGTATTGATTATGGTGAGACCTTTGCACCTGTTGCTAGACTTGAAGGAGTCTGTATACTACTTGCATATGCTGCACATAAGGAATTCAAAGTATATCAAATGGATGTGAAATCATCTTTTCTAAATGGAATTCTTGAGGATGAGATCTACATAGAACAACTGGAAGGTTTTGTTGATCCAAATCAGAAGAACATGGTATGCATACTGCACAAAGATTTGTATGGACTGAAGCAAGCATCGAGGGCATGGTATGAAAGACTACATGCTTATCTTATCAGTATTGGCTTTCTAAGAACTAGTGAAAACAATAATTTGTACATGAAAGGAGAATTTGATGATACTATTTTGATTGCTAAAATATTTGTTGATAATATAATCTTTGGTGGACATAATCTGATTTTCAAATCTTTTTCTGATGAAATGAGAAAGGAATTTGAGATGTCAATGTTTTGAGAGATTAAATTCTTTCTAGATTTGCAGATTGTACAATAGAATGATGGGATTTTCATGACTCAATCAAAATACATTAAAGAAGTGTTAAAATTTTTTGGCATGGAAGATGCAAAATTGGTAGAAACATCGATGGTAACTAGATATAACTTGACAAAGGATTAAGAATCAACATAAGTAAATTAGACATTGTACCGATCTATGATTGGAAAAATGATGTATGTAGTACACAGTAGGCCTGATATTGCACATGAAGTTGGGATTGTGGAAAGATTTTCCGTGAATCCTAAAGATTCACATATGGTTGCAGTTAAAAGAATTGTGAGATACTTGAAGAAGATAAAAGACTATGGTTTATGGTACACAATGGAAAGAAAATTTGAACTTCGAGTTTATACAAATGTAGATTGGGCTGGAAACATTGATGACTGGAAGAGCACAACTGGTGGAGAACTATTTTTAGGAGAAAGGATTGTGACTTGGATAAGCAAGAAATAAGCATGCATTTCTCAATCTACTACTGAAGTAGAGTATGTTGTTGCTATTGCAAACTGTTCAAATATTGTTAGGATTAAACAAGTGTTCGAAGGAATGAATGAGGTAATCGCTGACTCAGTGATTATATATTGTGACAACACTAGTGCTATAAATATTTCCAAAAATCCTGTGATGCATTAAAAAACAAAGCATATATCTATGAAGTGTCACTACTTAAGGGAATGAGTTCAAGAGAAGCAGGTGGAACTGGAATTTGTAACATCTAAAGAACAACTTGTTGATATCTTTACCACACCCTTACCAGAGGACACATTTGAATATTTGAGGACTAGACTTGGGGTTCGTCCCCTTTCTATCAATCACTAAGGTGATCAATAGGTTGCATCAACCTATACTTATCAGAAGATCATTCATGTTGATGCACATAGCTCACACTTTAGTTTTTCTAAGGCTGTGAAAGATTGTAGAAGCTGGAAGAGGAATTTGTTTATCAGTACATGAAGGTACTTGATCTGGACAGAATAATAGAGAATTACTTGGCTGCTAAAGAGTAGTTTGTATATTTTCATTGACATTTTTGTCAAAGGGAGAGAAAATGAATATGGAAAATCAATGAGAACACAGAAAGGAAGAGAGACTTCATATTGGAATATCTGTTGCTGAGAACAACAACCTAAGAACTGAAAAGATCAAATCCACAGGGAGAGTTTGTATGGAATGTTGTTTTATTTTGTAGTGATTAAACATATTAAATATCAAGCTAGGGAGAGCTTACCGAGCTACAAAATTTACTTGCATAGTTGTAGAATACATTTTTGGTATGTGATGCGGCATATTTTTATATTTCTTATGTTGCCATCAATGCCAAAGGGAGAGATTGATGAACTACAACTGATTGAATATCTGGATGAACGAAAGAAATAATGATCAGAGATCATTGAGCTATTGAAGTGATATGTAAGATGATTAAATCAGTCAATATGTTGTCATTGATGTTAACTAGTTTTGATAGTACTTATCATGATAGTTACAAACATCTGAACATATGTTGAAGGAAGAAAAGATGAAGAAATGAGATATCTACATAAGGAAAAGATGGATATGACAGATAAGGATTTGGTAAACATTGGGTAACTTATTGATGAGTCTATGGATTTATATTGTTGACTTGAGCATGTTACATTAATCTATTATGAAGAAGAGATTTGAATTTGAACAAGTCAATGTGGTCGGTAATTGAAGATTTCTATATACATCGAGCCAGTGTAGTGTATACTGAGTGACAATATTAACCGAGATAGTTATCACTAACACATTTCTATATTAACGGAGTATGGATGAAAATATTAAATGCTAAGAACAACTGACTAAAATTGATGAGCTGGAAATTGTTATGATTTTGAGGTTAAGAATGAAGTTAGTTATGAGATCCACAGCTGAAAAAATTCAGAGATGATCTAAAGGATGAGATTGAAACATGTTATGGACACATCTATTGAGGAAGGTTTAAGTGGCAAAATGGACGAAGGAGATTAAGAGACAAAATTTGATAGCTGATATGAAAACGGTTTACTTTTCTATATAAGAGTTATGAGTTTCATTGTTGAAACATGCCAGACAAAAGGAGACTGTAGAGATTTTGCATGAAGATTGTATTCATGCATTCATGATCAAACTAGTTACAGAAAGAACTGAGTTGCAGACATTACTGAGCATCAGAGAACTATTTACCAAGTGAAAGTAAGTTGAGAAATATTGAGGAAGTGAATTGATTAATTATCAAAGGATTTTATGAGCATAACATAGATTTGAATATTTGGAATTGAGTTGTATTTGAATTAGATTAGTACTATATCAGTTTAACCATTGATTCAGAAAATCTCTTAATCAAGTGAACTTCACAGTCTTATTTTACTATCCTATGACATTCATGTTGAATGCAAAGTGTTATCTTGTTGACCCCATAGTGAATGTTGGTCAAAAGTTAACTGTTAATGATAAATCCTCTAACCAGGTCACACCTAACATGCGTATTGTAACCTTTAATAGGGTTGGCTCTTTACCAGGCTCACTTTAGAAGAGTCAATTATTTTGGGTTACCGGTCCCAAGTGGTTTTTCCCTTAGCAGGGTTTCCACGTTAAATCATTGTGTTATGTGTTATTTGTTATGATTGTTTTGTTATCATACTTTACATACTGCATATTTGATTTAGTCGGTAATCCCAGTTTGGATAATTACTGGTATTCGGTAAAGTGAACAGACAGATTGATAGTTTATGTTACCTAGATGCATAAATTATTGAAATTGTTTTGTAAGGTACATATGTGTGTTTGGGACTATAGGATAACTGATCTAACTGATTCACCCCCCTTCTCAATTATTCTAACACATCATGCACAAAATATCTATCATACTACCAAGGTCTACCCAATAGAATATGCCAACAATCCATAGGCATAATATCACACAAAACTTCATCAAAGTAACTTCCAATCTTGAATCTCACAATACATTGCTCACTTACCAATAATTTATGCTCATCCTTGATCCATGAAACATTATAGGGTTCAGGGTATTTCAAACTCTGCAATTTCTACTTTGTAACCAGCTCAACTGATGCCAAATTCACTAAACCTCCACTATCAACAATCACTTAGTAACATTTTCTTGTCATCTTACATCTAGTCTTGAAAAGACTTCTCCTCAGGATAGGTTCTTCATCAACTCTTTTATTAAGCAAATTTCTCCTTGCCATTAGATTTTCTCCATCCTCAAGCCTACTTGATGAACCCTCAAGATCCTCTTGTACCATATCATTTCAATGACTTTGTTCATTTCCATCAAAGTGTCTACACTCAAAGGATCTATGCCCTTCTTTTCCACATCTGAAACAATTACCACTAAAACAACCTCTAGAATAAAAATTACCTCTTCCTTAGTATGAACGAGTATCTCCTCAGTATGAACTACCACCTTTCCACTCAATCTTGCTTTTATCTTCAGTTTTCCACTTAGATTTCCCCTTATCTTGCATAGAATTATCATATCTACCACCTTCACCATAGGATCTACCTCTACCTCTCTGGAATCTACCATGTTTACTTCTTTGTCTTTGTTCATGCTTCTTTGTCAAGATCTCCTCAGCTTTTAAGGCATATTGATATGCTTCTTCCACACTATCCAATTTCACAAAACTTATTTCATCTTGAATTCCAGATCTCAATCCATTCAGGTACCTTGCAAATTTCTCAACCTCATCATCCACATGTCCATATCTAATGTCTAGTATATATAATTCCTCAATGCATTCCTTCACAGTCATATCCCTTTGTCTAAGGTTTTACATCTTCCTCAACAAACTAACTTGGTAATCAGTAGGGAGGAACTTCTTCTTCACCTTGTTCACCATTTTAAAACAGGTTCTAATCTTTTCCTTTCCTCTTCTTTGTCTATCAATTTGTAAATGCTCCCACCATAGTGAGGCATGACCTTTCAACCTAGTGACAAAAATTTTCACCTTCCTATTCTCAGGAGTACTTTCAAACTTGAAGAACTTTTCCATATTAGAGATCCAATCCAACACAAAATTGGTATCCAATTTTCTATCATAAGGAATAGCTTCAACAATAGGCTTTGAATGTGCCCTAGACAATACTCTCAATAATCTTTCCTCATCTTGATCTTCCTCAGGCTCTGGATTAGGGTTTGGTGCCTCTTCTTCATCATCATCACTCAAATCATCAAGATGCACTCCTCTCCTCTGGGTTGCCTCCACAAAATCTAATATTGGTGTAATTTGTCTTAACATGTCCATTATGGCATTATCAACATTTCCTCTGCTTCGAACCATCTTTGATGAATAGGTTCCTGCAAGATTGTAACCCTCTACAAGTTATAGGTCAAATCCATAGATCTACCACCCTATAACCAAATCCAAATCATGGTTCTACATGATCCAATCTCCTCAAGGACAAACCTCAAGATCTGATACCACTTGATGCAAGGAGGGAGAATAAAAACTAGGGTCAAGACAACACCTAACTATCTAGCCACCTTGCAGAGTAAACACAATAGAAGCACACAATGTAGAGAACAACACCAAGGAGAGGAGCAACAAACACTTTATTGATTTAACCAAATTTATGCATACATGCCTGGCTATGAGGCCTTTTGGGCTATGACCAACAAGATTTATCTATGAAATTTAGGACTTAACCTCTATCTTCTATCTAACCACCTGACTTGCTACTTCCTACATCTAAACATCCTTATTTATACTTGCCAAAATGGATTATAGAAGTTTATAGATCATTACATAATAGAACAATGACCACAAATGGTGTGCACACATCCCAATACAAGATCCCACTCATTAAATTCATGACCTAAATTAAATACACAAGTTGGATCCAACTAAGAACCATTCATATAAAAACTCAGTCAAAGAAGAATCGAGCATCATAAATAATAGGTTACTCGGCACAGGAAGGAACACTTGACCAACACTAGACAACACAACACACACACAGGAGCTCGACCAACAATGGACAACTTGATACACACATGAACACTCAGCAAATACTATAACTTGACACTTACTAGAAGAATGAACAAAAATGAGTAGGATAGCAAGGCAACCCAGGATGCTCCTGCATCAGGAATACAAGAAACACAAGGATTCGAGTATGGGGGTAAATAGGAAGAACTAGGTTTCACGTAAAGAATATGTGAGAAAAGCATTTGTTATTTTGACTAGAATTCTTAAGCCAATTTTTGAACACTTTGAAGGTTGCAATCTTCTTACAAAATGGATAGGATCAAACTTCCTAGAGGACAAAATCATCAACTAGTGGGATGCACAATTTAGTGGAAGAGTACGTGTTAGAGCTCTTTTAAATGGATTTTTTCTTATTGATTTCATTGATAATAATTGATAAATATCTCAATAAAAATATTTTATAGGGGAAACCATTATTTTTTGAAGGCTTTTGTTCTTACAACATAGATTGTGAACTAAATTTTGATTGATACAAGCATAAAACTAGGAGGTTCCCAAAGTAGATTAGGTTAAAAAACCTTCCTTCAGAATATTGGAACCTCAATGCTTTAAAAAATTAGGTGAAGCCCTAAGATCCCTTATATGTTTTGAAGAGAATTTATTATTTGGTAAACTAGGATCAGAGCCAAAAATCTTTATTGGTCTTGATATTGATTTAGACAGATACATAATCTTGATATCAATATAGAATGAGGTACATGGTTTTAGGTAGTGGAGATTTATATGGGGGGAAATAGTGGAAACTGTGTCCTATGGAAATGCTACATAGAAAATTTCTCAAAACATTTATAAAAACAAAACTCTAAAGTAGTTTTACACTAAAAAGAGGCTAAAACTAGCCTAAATCTGAGTATTCATTTTAGGGAGCCCAAAGAAGGAGAGATCTTGGAGGGAGAAGAAAGTATTGGGTCCCCTAAAACCATCAAAGCACAAAGAATGAGAGCCCTAGTTCCAAAAAGAGAATTTGAAAACCCCATTAAAAAATGTGGGAATTGAAAGCCATCAAGGGTTGAGGAAAATAGTGTAAAAAATAGAGGCCCTATACAAGGAAATTGATAAAAATATTCCTAAAATTGCCTCCAAAGATAGGGATAACAAAGAAATAATTTGGAGGAACTCACAAGTAGGCAAGGTAAGAGCCTTAATAGACTCAATTATTCCCCATGAGCTAGGTAGTCTCATAGATGTAGACAAATTTACTCAAAGCAATGTCAATACAAAGCCCCCAAATCTAAATGATCAAACTCATTACATCATGATTGGAGAGATAGAGAATTATCAAATAGATAATATAAAAAAAATTCATGAAGGAAATTTCCCCAACAATGAATTGGTGGTAGTTTTTCATCTCACAGGGATTTCTCTAACCCCAAATCAAGAAGATGAAGCAACTCAAGAAGATAAATTAGAACTTATTCATAATATCATAGAGCTTGATGAGGTGGAAGATATCCCCGATGGGTTTTTTTATATCAAGGAAGGAGAAGAATCTAATCTAAGTCCAGGAAGGATAGGAATTCATCAGATTCTTTTGAGTGAACCAGAACCAAACTATGGAAAATTTTCAAATAAAAAATTTAGAATGATGAAAATGAAAAAGGGGAAATTAAAATGACCACTCTCTTGGGATCAGGGAAGGGAAGCTCCCTTCTCTAGGAGCCATGATGCTCCTATCCTAGAAAGTTAGGGGTTTAAATGCTCCTAACAAACAACACCCGATAATGCTCTATATTTTCAGCATCCTCTGATTGTGAAGATTCGTCTTCCTCATTTAACATTTTTGACTCTTTCTTTTACTTCATTTATTTATTTTGTGTTTCCATCTTTTGGATATTCATACATGCTTTGTTTCCTTCTTCTTCACATTTAAAACAAGTTATCTTTTAATTTCCTCTTCCAAATCCCCTATTTGTTCCTCCTCTTCCTCTGGAATCTTGTTCATGAGGGTATGAATCATTAGTCCTTTGATTTTTATTATTTCCATGGTCCTCCTTATTCTAATTTTTCATATTTGAGTCTTCATGCCAATCTCCATATGATTTCCCTTCTTTCTTTTCGTCTTGGCCTCTTCTCTTTTGTTTACTTTCAAATCTTTTGTAGCTTATCTTTTCTTCAAATTTTAGAGAAAATTAAAATGCATTCTCCATGATATAAATTCTTATTACATACAGTTGTTCCTAAATTTATGGTCTTATCTCATTGATGTAATGAACTATCTTCTCCTCATCTTCTTCAGAATGGCCTATTTTGATTAGCATTTTGTGAAATTCTTTTGTATATTCTCACTTCCATACTTCCTTGTTTTAGGCTTTACATTTTCTTTAAAAAATCTAAGTCACAATCAATAGGAATAAATTGTCTCTTCATTATTTTCACCATTTTATCCCATTTTCAAATCTTTCTTCTTTTGCTTCTTCCTCTTCTAATTTGTATCTCTTTCCACTAGATTTTAGCATTTCCTTTTATTTTGGTTATAAAAAACCTCACTTTGTGTAGGTCCTATATTTCTTCAAACTCAAAATACTCTTCCATATCATATATCTAGTTTATTCCTTCTTTTAGATCCAAGTTCTCATTGATAAAAGGAACTTCAACCTTCAGTTATTTCCCAATCCTTGTCAATGCTTTAAAAAGAGGATAATTTAGAGCTTCTTTTTTGTTTAATCTTCAACATTTTCTTCTTCTTCTAAAGTTTCTATAGTCTCATCATCATCACTTTTAGGTGTTTTCCTATGAGAAATCCCTCTTTTGATTTCTTCTTGTAGGGATTCAAATTGTCTCAAGTGAGGGCTCTAAAATTATTAGTACGAGTAACATCTAGAGGGTTTATTACTCCACTTCTAGCTCTATCTCTACCTTAGCCATCTGTGGATATTCTTACATTCATTTTCATGACTCTCATAAGCTCAATCCTAGGGAAATGCGCCTCCCTTTAGTGAATTTATCTACACGCTCAAAATCTTATAGCTTTGATACCACTTATGCAATGGTAAAACTAACCCCTTAGGAAACACCTGCAACACACTTCAAACACAAAATAAATCTGATCTACAACAAAAAATTAGATAGATTTAAATATCATAATTTATAAATAAACTCATTAGAATTATTATTGAAGCTTATTTACAAAATAGTGACCAAAGGATTCGATTCTCCATACAAAATAATATAGAACTAATTTTTTTTAATCTCAGACCTCTTAAAAACTCAAACTTCTCCCCCCAAAAATAAGATCTCTCTACCAACACACTCAACCCTACCATAAGAAAAATATACAACCACTTATTCCTCTCAGAACAAAGCTCGCCCCCCCTAAAAGAAAAAGAAAAAGAAAAAGAAAAAGAAAAGGTGTTGCTCTCCAAAAATTATCATGCAACCCCCCATAAAAGACAACCTGAACAAACTTATTAAATGACACATTCCTCTCTCCCATGTATTGTTGAACAACCCCTCCTTACTTACTAACTTTAGTTCCTTATTCCTTCAATTTTTTATGTAGAAGAAAATGGGGGTTTGAATTTCAAATTTAGATTTTTTTGAGCCACGTGAATGCTCTACATCATCAAGGAGCTAAAGGAAGTAAACAACACTTTTCTCACTATCATCCTTAAGAGAGAAAAGGAAAAAAAATAGAATATTTATGTCCTATATCCCTCTACAATATAATATATAAGATAATGACTAAAGTGATGACTAATAGATTGAATAAATTCCTCCCTCATACCATGTCAAAAGAACAAACATGACTTGTCCCTGGTTGATCCATAATTTAAGGAGTCATTATTTCCCAAAAAGAAACACATTCATTACAAAATAATAAAGAATCAAGAACACTAACAAATCTTGACATAAGGAAAGCTTATGAAAAAAATGATTGGAGGTTTCTTTGTAATACCTTGGGAGTATTTGTGTTCAAAGCATAATATATAAATTGGGTTTTTGCATATATCATAATGGTCAAATCTCTTGGACAAGAAATCAAGAATGTATCCCTTTTTGGATTATTGAAAGGAATTAATGTTGCCAACAACATTTGAATCACTCACAACAATTTTTAGATGAAATGATGTTGTTTGGAATGATCAAAAGAAAGGAAGATAGACAATACATCAAGATCCCATCTTAGTATTCCAAGGCCTTAGGACAAGAGGTGAGTCACAAAAAATTTGAGGTCTTTTTTTATATCTACGTAGCCTATGAATGAAACTAAAATCCTAGGCTTTCTCAACTTCAAAAATGGTTCTTTCCCATGCACATATTTGGGCCTTCCTTTTGACAATGGGTTAATACACACTAAGTTGTGAGATCATTTGAAAGATAAAATGGAGAAAAAAATGAGTTCATGGAAAGGAATATGGCTATTGTGGGCTGGAAGAATTTTAATGTTAATGATAGTATTATCAACATTTCCTATCTATCTTCTATCCTATCTTGCTCTCACAAAATCACCTATGGAAGCACAACGTATTAGTGTTACAACTAGTGGTTGTCATTGTAACAAAAGATCAACTTGTTAATGCCTGATACAATCACTAGACTTATAGAAGACATAGGAGATTGTTAAAGAATGTCACAAACCACCACTATGTTGGTAACTCCAATGAGACCAAGGGCACAATCAATCTTTCTCACCATTGTAACAATCTCCCCAGCACAAGCACAGGGTTCAAACATGTGACCAAGCTCTAATACCACTTGTTACAACTGGTAGTTGCCATTGCACCAAAAGATCGACCTCTTAAACCCTAATACAACTACTATACTTATAGAAGACACAGAAGGCTATTTAACCATGTCATGAACCACTTCTACGCTAGCAAGGCCAAGGAAACCAAGGGCACAATCAATCTTTCTCACCATTGTAAAAATTAGGGTATAAATTAGTATGGAAAATGATTAGAGAACCAGATTTAAAATGGATAATAATTCTATAAGACAAGTATCTAAATAGTAATGATAGGATAAAGATTTTTAGAATTAGAAACCCATTGAGAGGCTCTAGAGTGTGGAATTTTATGCTAAATTGGAGAACTAAAATAATGATCCATTTATCACGGAACATCTATGATGGAGGTAATGCCCTCTTTTGGGAAGACTCGTGACATGAATATCCCAATGTCAGTACCCTAATAAGTATTTAAGAGTCTAAAGAATATCTTAAAAATCATTAGGGAAGAAATATCAAGTATTATATCAAGCCATATCAAAATAGCCTTATCCTAGGTATAGATTCGAAGAACTTTAGATCTCTTAATCTGCTAGCATAGGATATTGAAGCCTTCATAAATATAATTTTAGAAAGGAGGATGAAATTATGACTTGGGGAGGATAAATTAGTTTGTGATAGGGCCAAGAATGGGGAATACAATGCAAAAGATGGTTATAGAGTGCTATCAGGGAGTAAAGATCAATAAAAGATATGTATACTGATTAAAATTTGTTGGGACAAAAGAAGTATGCCTAGAGAAAGGGCCTTTGCTTGGGAAGCCTTACATAAAATATAATTGACAATAGATAAATTTGAAAGTATAGAATTTAAAGGCCCCTCAAGATGTCTCTTATACAAAAAAGAGGAAGATTGAGTTGATCACATCTGCATCAGATGCCCATTTTCTCAAGAATTTTGGCAATGGATGTGTGCCAAATTAGGGTGGATCATTGCACTATCTATATACTAAGTGTTTTTCATATTTGGCCAACAAGGAAAGACTTGGGACTACTTAGTTGTCTAGGGAAGATCTACTCTTCCCTCTTGATTTGGGAAATTTGGAAAGAGAGAAACCAAAGAATTTTTGAAGATAAAAAAATTTCCTCGGTCTCCTTCCAAAATAAGGTGGAGGTTGTTGTAGTATATATAGCTAAATACTTTTCATCCATCAATTCTCAAAATCAATGGACATCCATATAATGGTATGGTTAAATGAGATTTATATGGACTGCATTGAGAATATCAACACACACATAAAATTGGCCTAAAACAGTTTGGAAATATAAAACTAAAAATTAAACTAGGGTGGGAACTACATCCACCTCCCCTAAAATTAGGCTTACTCCTAGAAGCCTACAAACAAATAGGGACATAAATCCCATAATCTCACTTCATCCTCCCAATTTGCTAGTGACTCATTAGTAGGGTCCCATTGGACCCTTACTTGCTCGTGTTGGCATGTGATGGTTTGGAGCACTAGGAATCACTTGAGGGTTTTCATTTATGGAAACTTCATGATGGAGTGATCGTATGTTGTGGAAATTGCCACTGGAGTCACAGTCATGAAAATGACTAAGTCCAAAATCAGGATAACAGGGTATAGCGCCATAGTTTTGGTCAGCGATGAAGCTATATAAAGTATTATGTATTGCGAAGTTAAATAGAGGTATTTTGGGATATGCACATGCTTCAGTTAAAATTTCATAAGGTTTGGTTACCATATCTGTGAGATACAGTGTTCGGAAGATATGCGAAGGTAGTAAAACAGTGTAACAGGGTGTATAAATAGTTGTGATGATTAAGGAAAGAAAAGTGAATATGGTAATGTGATAAGATAGGTGAATAAAGTATATTGTCGAATATTTAGTATTATAAAAGTGTCGACTCCATAGATAAGATTTTCATAAGTTATCATTATGTTTTGCATGATAATTGTGAATCCGACTGGAAGGCTGATTTTGTATAAGTATGGAGTATTTTTGTAAAAGTGAGATATTGTATGGAAATGATGATAGAGGAAGATTGTGAATAGAAGTGTAGAGATCAGATGCATGATTAGTAAGAGTTCGAGCTATAATTAGAACTATCTAGGCAAGATGAGTGCTTGTATTGTTCCCCCCTTTTTGAGAACTATTTTTGGGACAGTATTGATTGTAAGAGCAGTGTGCTCACCACCTTTAACCAGGTGTTTTGTATACCCCTAATAGGGTTTTTGTAATCCTTTAACAAGGAAATTTACTATGGAATAATCAGCTCCTAATAGGGCTAGATCTCCTAACAGGGACATTATATTTTAGTACATATTTGTGGGTACCATCCCCACTAGGGTTTTCCCTTTGGCCAAGGTTTCCTCGAGAAAAAATCACGGTGTCATGAGTAATGTGTTATGCTTATATGTTCTTTTAATTTTTGCATTACTTTGGATTGTTTATAATTGTTTGAAGTTAAATTCAAAGTTTTGTAATATTGATTCAGCCCCCCTCTCAGTATTACCTAATCCTAACAATTGGTATCAGATCTATTGGCCCTTGAAGAAAAAGTCTAACAACTTAAGGGAGATCGGAATGGATTTGGAAGCTTTGCAAGAGAAATTTGAAGCTGCACTTGAAATCTAGATAAGATGAAAGTTGAAAATGGTGAATTCAAATTCAAATTAAGAAGAGCAGAAGGTTTCATGAGGAAACTTAAAGAACAACTTGAGATTGTAAAAAATTAGAGACAATACCTTATGGAGAAGATCAAAGAAGGTTTAGACAATGATACATTAGACAAAGTAAAGATATTGGAGCAAGAAAAAGAAAAAGAAAATCTTTTAATGATCAAAGAGATTCAGCATGAAAAGGATGAGAGAAACAAAGTTGAAGAGTCACTAAAAGAAGCTAACTTGTAGATAGGACAGATGAAGACCAAACTTTACCACTAAAAGGATAAATATCAAGAACTAGATAATTACAATCAGATCATTAAAGGTGAACTCACTCAAGCCAAATTACACATTGAGAAGTTACACATGAGCAATGACAAGAATGATGAACAAAGAACAAAAAAAAAATCTAAAGGAGACAGGAGTGGATCCAATAAAGCTGAAAGTTCAAAAGCTCAAGAAGAACCAAAAGAAGCCAAGAATGAGGACAAACCTATTCCTAAAGAAAGGCCTACAAATGAAGAACCTAGAGAATAGTTCAGACCCTTCAGAGGTAGATGTTTTGGATGCAACAAAGTTGGACACATGAAAAGAGATTATAGAAGTAAAGGTAACTCTAAACCCTTTACCAACTACTATTTTAATTTCTATGAGTATGGACACAAGAAAGAAGATTGAAGAAAACCCGATAAATCCAAGCGTAAGAAAGACTATATCAAAGAAGAAACTACAACCAAGGTTACTTATCAAAAATGCAATAACTTTGGGCACACAACAAGGTACTGTAAGCTACAAACTAATCAAGAAATAAGAAGACCTCCTCTTTCTTACAAATATAACAATCCAGTTCACATTGTGAAGTTTTGTTGATACAATGAAGAGGACAATAGAAGAGGACCAAGGAGATCTAATGAACTAGAAGGACCACCACTTGTGGTTATAAGGAAGATTCTTAGTGATAGCGGTAAAAGCCTAAATGATTACATGAATGAATACAAGAAATCAGAGGATGAGAAGATATGGAAAGTAAAAGTTCTAAATAAGGTAGTGGTTCAGGGAGAGACAATTGATGATGTTGTGTCTTCACATGATGAATTATTTGAGGCATCAACCTAGAAGGCCTCATGGCCTCATGGGGAGTATTGGATGTAGACACTAGAAATTATCCAACCCTTGTATAAGTAGAGTAATCTCATGCAAGCTTAGGTGTGATGTGTACAGATGTTGTGAAATTTGTGGATGAGATCGCTGCACTTGAAGATTCATCTTCTGTGTTTGTAAGTTTTGCACTAACTGGATGACATGCGAAGTTGATCTACCTATGTTTAATGCACACACTCAACTTGTGATGGATAAAAGACTTAAAATATTTCATTCCTACATCATTTGTTGATTAGCCACTAAGGAGAATAGAAGTGTGAAAGTAGAGCAATGATCCAGCAGAGAAATTTTGTGTTTGCATGAAACCAAACATTAGATTCAAGCACATTTTAAGGTATTTAGACTTAATCACTTTGGAAAGTCATGGATGCACCAGTAATTTATGATGTGGTAGATAGACCTAGGTATAAATTCGAAAGGCCTCCATTCAAATCCTGTGAGGATGATCTGGAAGGAGCATTTTCACAAACCCCCGTAGGTGTATTACATGTAGAAGATATTAGGGCATACATTCACTACAAGTATGAAACCATTGGGGAGGTTAACATCTATAGTGAATTGGACAGTATGGTAGAAGCTGATGGATCCATGATAGAAGAATTCAAACACCTAAAAGATCAATCAATTCTTAAGTTAACCCTATTCACAAAATTTACAGAAGTCAAATGGTTTAAGATCATTCTTAGCAGAATTCATGACCAGTTTTTATGGATCGGTGAACAACCAACAAAGATTTGTGCGAAAATGATTCATGAGATCACAGGCCTTGATAATGAAGGAGCTGTACCTGTGGCTGAGAAAAACCTAAGGAAACAAGAATAAACCCTAACTCATTCTAAATGGGATAAGCGAGGGATGACAGTTAATGATATATATTCATAGGATGTTAGATCAATAGCAATATTGCTAGGTTACAAATTGTTTCACAGCAGCAGATCAAACTCTATTCCTACTGGAGTTATCATGATGGCTTATAGAATGGTTAAGGAAAACAAATGATATAACCTTTGCGAAGTTTTGGCACAATGGTTTCTGGAAAATGTTAAGGTTATTAAGAAAGAAAAATCCAAAGCATTTAGGTTTGGATCACTACTAGTTCATATGTATATTCATGTCATTCATAACTTTCCTGGCATGCATCCCAGAGCATGGAAAAATGATGTACTCGCTGGACTTCAAATCTCAGACAGTTATAGAAGACAGAAGAGGGACTAGGTAGATGGAGAATTGTTTTCTATGAAAAAAATTATACAAAGGCATATGAAAGAAAGGTACATGATACCAGAAGAGATAGTGGAAAAATATGAAGACACTATATGTTTCATGGTTGAAACAAATTGTGTCTTCTTTGAGGCAGTTGAGCCTAGAACTAAATGGTGCTATCCTATAGGATATGAGGTAAGTGCTGAAATCCTAACCATGCAAGTGGAACATGTATTAGCAATAGAAAAAGACCCTACCCAAGAAAGATGGGGCACTTATAGAGAGAAGTATGAGAAAGTGAGAGAAGAGCAGGAAAAGGTAACAAGGAAAAGAAAAGTCAGCAAAATTGTTGATGACATTACTATGAAGGTACGAATCACTAAGGAGAAGTTGAAAAACATAAGAGATAAAATGGAGGCATCTTCTAGCATAGCTGTTGATTCACCTAATCCTTCTGAGGAAGAGAAATCAGTAGTTCCTATTGATACTATTGTTGATGCACAAGATGAAGAAATTCAAGAAGTTGTGTATGTGATCATTCCTAGGAGATCTACAAGGACATATAAGCAGATTAGTCCAAGAGAAAAAGAGAAAAAGGTAAAGAGGAAGAAAAAGGAAGAGAAGGTAACTCAAAAAGAGGAACAGAAAACAACTCAAAAGAATCCACAAACCTTGTGGAAACTAGACATGAAATCACTACAGAAAAGAGTTATCAAGGATGGAAATTTGATATCAATAAACAAATACTATGAAAGATATAGCCTTGAGGATCAAGCAATCATTGAGGATACTATCATTGAGCACCTATTATTTTTCAAAAATAATTTTTTGGAAGTTGAAGAAAGTGTCCCAAATACCTATATAGAAAATTGGAAATCAGAAAATGGTTAGCGCATTCAGAGGATGAGAACATAAGAAATAAAACAATTGATGATATGTTGTTGATTGTGTCTATTCAGGAAAGAGAGAGAATCATAAAGGCACTGGAACCTCTACTGAGAACAAATACCAAACTAGCCAAGATTATGGCTAGAAGATATGATGAGGTAATTGAAGATACACAAAAGGCATTAGACCAAGTTCTAATGTATGACATGCCTAAAAGGGTGTCACCTCCTAAGACTACTAAACCTATATCCTTGGGTTTAGGAGAGAGCTCAAAAGGAATAGATGAGAGTGTTCAAGTTAACTTGCAACTAGACTTCTTTGTCACTGGTGTGCCTATTAGCCTTGACACTTCGCAGGATGTAAATGATCCATTTATGGACAAGATGGACAGTGCGATGGAGGATGAAGATTAGGAACAGACAGAAGAAAGAAAATTAGAAGAGAAACTAGAAGAAAAAGTACAGGAGAAGGAGTTACAGCAAGAAGAACAACAAGAAAAATAACCTAAATCAGAGGAAGTTGCTGAAGTCAGACAAGATAAATCCCTATCATTGGCAAGTGTAGCCAAACTAGTCAGTTCTGATGTGGACAACATGGATGAAGATGAGCTAATGAAACTTTCATTTATGGATTTTGCTAAAGCTAAGGAGAGATCAATTCAGAAAGGAGACAAGAGAGCTAAGATACTGGTCAAGGCTATAGAAATAGTAAACAAGCTACTCCCCTCATCAGTTATCCTAAAAGATAAGGATGAGGTTGAAAATCTTGATACAGTATTGGATAGCTTTGACAGTCATTTTGACTCATTACTAAAAATAGCAAAGGAGAAGGATGAAAAGAACTTTTTGGAAAAGAAGTTGAGTGAAGTTCATAAGTCTAGTTTATGGGACTTAGGCATTCTTAAGGCTACCACTCTTAAAGCCAAGAGTTTTGTAGCACAAGGTAGGAAACTATATAGTTATTGCATAAATCCCTGTAGACATTTGAAGAATGTTGAGGAGGCCATAGCCAAAGATAGGGCTAGCCTTGATAGTATAATGGATAGTTGTGAGTCATCTTCACAAACTATGGGAGAGGTAGATAAGGAGACATCCAGGATATTGGAAAAGGTAGGGGCACTGGAAATGGAGAAAGGGAGAGTTGCAGACAGATTTGGCTCATTAAGAAACCTATTGACTCCCAAGCTCTCAATGTTGGAGGCTCATCTCTTAGAGATGATAAAGGTTGAAAGCTTAATGTTAGTATCTACTCTTACTGAGCTTAAGGTAGTAGAGACAGCGTCGTATGCACTGAATGGATTAATCCATGTCAGTGAACTACTGATAAATTCATGGATTGAGGGAATTAAGATCTTGGAAATCTCCTTCCAAGATGTCTTAAATCTAGTAAGTAAGCACTAGACCACTTGTGCTTCAGTTTTGCATTTTCAAGAATACATTTTCCATTGATGTCAAAAAGAGAGGAAGAAATATGTAGATTTATATGTAGAGAAGAAAATTAAAAAAAAGAGAAGAAAAAGAAGAGAGTTTCTTTGTGACACTTAGTCATTTTTCTAAGTGTTGTCATCAATGCCAATGGGAGAGATTGTTGGCATGTGATAGTTTGGAGCACTAGGAATCACTTGAGGGTTGTCATTTATGGAAACACTCATGATGGAGTGATCAGATATTGTGGAGATTTCCATTGGAGTCACAGTCATGAAAATGACTAAGTCCAGAATCAGGATAACAGGGTACAACGCCACAGTTTTGGTCAGTGATGAAGCTATATAAGGTATTATGGCTTGTGAAGTTAACTGGAGGTATTTTGGGATATGCACATGCTTCAATTAAGATTCCATAAGGTTTGGTTACTAGATTTGTGAGATAAAGTGTTTGGAAGATATGCGAAGGTAGTAAAATAGTGTAATAAGGTGTATAAACAGTTGTGATGATTAAGGAAGGAAAAGTGAATATGGTAACATGCTAAGAAAAGTGAATAAAGTGTATTGCCAACTCTTTATTATTATAAGAGTGCTGACTCCATAGATAACATTTTCATAAGTTATCATTATGTTTTGCATGATAATTGTGAAGCTGACTGGAAGGCTGATTTTGTATAAGTATGGAGTGTTTTTGTAAAAGCGAGATATTGTATGGAAATGGTGATAGAGGAAAATTGCGAATATAAGTGTAGAGATCAGATGTGTGATCAGTTAGAGGCTAAGCTACAATTGGAAATATCTAAGCAAGATGAGTGCTTTTATTGCTCTCCCTTTTTGAGAAGTATTTTTGGGATAGTATTGATTGTAAGAGCAGTGTGCTCACGACCTTTAACCAGGTGTTTTGTATACCCCTAATAGGGTTTTTTTAATCCTCTAACAAGGAAATGTACTATGTAACAATCAGCTCCTAACAAGGCTAGATCTCCTAATAGGGACATTATATTTTAGTACATATTTGTGGGTACCATCCCCACCAGGGTTTTCCCTTTGGCCAGGGTTTCCTTGAGAACAAATCATGGTGTCATGAGTAATGTGTTATGCTTATATGTTCTTTTCATTTCTGCATTACTTTGGATTGTTATAATTGTTTGAAGTTGAATTGAAAGTTTTGTAATACTGATTCACCCCCCCTCTCAGTATTAGATAATCCTAACAGCTCGATAGTGCAATCCCTAAGGGTCAACTCTCATCGCTGAAGAATGTGAACATGCTCCAAAGCTAGTTTCCTATCCTCTAAAGCCAGCTTTCCATCCTCTACCAATAAAGCATTCCAGTCAAGAACATGTGCAACATCTGGTATATATTGTTTAAGTATAGAAACATGGAAAACATCATGAACACAAGATAAGATGGGTGACAAAGAAATATGGTAAGCCAATCCTATGCTCTCAAGAATCTCAAATGGGCTAACCAATTGAGGTGCCAACTTTGAACCCTTTCCATAATGGAGCACACTCTTTCATGGATGCACTCTTAGAAATACTTTATCAACAAATGTAAATTGGCTATCCACTCTATGAGCATCTGCATACTTATTTTGCCTATCCTAATCTGTAGTCACATGACCATGGATATGTTCTACATGTTGCTCCATATCTTGAAGCATCTTAGGACCTAATAGAATATGATCCTCTAGTCTATCCCAACTCAAAGGTGTATGAAAAGGATAGTCCTACAAATCCTTAAAAGCTGACATACCAATCGAACTACATACCAATCAAACTATGATAACCATTGTTGTAGGAAAACTTGACCAAGTAAAAATAGTTCTCCCAGTGAGTCTATCTATCCATGACATACATCCTTGACATATCTTTAAGAACCTAATTAACCCACTCTGTCTGACCATCGGTATCATAATGATATGTCAAAATAAAATTCAACTATGCTCCAAGATCATGCTACAAGGAAGTCCAAAATGAAAATGTGAATACTAGATCCCTATCTAATATAATCTTGTGAGGAATACTATGTAATATTACAATATCTTGCATAAAGACTCTAGCTATTGAAGTTGTTGTATAGGATGCTCTCATAGGAGAAAAGTGTTCCACTTTAGTCAACCGATCAATAGTAACCATGATGGTATCATATCTATGGGGAGTCATAGGAAAACCTATAATGAAATCCATCAAGATGATATCCCATTTCCATGATGGAGAGAGATTAAGTTGTAAAAGTGTTGTTGGATGTTGGTGGTCTAGCTTAACCCTCTGACACTCTAGACATCTAGCCACCAAATTAGCAATGTCATGTTTCATACAGGACCATTAATATAGTTTTTGAAGGTTTGCGTGCATCTTCTTGACACTGGATGTGTTGTGTAAGGTACACGATGAACCTTAGATAAAATCAAAGTACAAAGATAATGTGATGGAGGTACATATATTCGGCTCATATAGTTAAAAATACTATTTGACTCTAAAACATAGCCTAAGAACCTTCCTTTGAAAGGTCTCCCCAACTCAATCTCAACTCTCACTTCCTTGTACCAAGTATCTATAGGAATTTTTTGGAGTATATGACTCCACAAATCCACACCAAGAGTCAAAGATGATATCTCATGGCACGTGTGATTCAAGGCATCAACTACCACATTTTCCTTACCCTGGATGTTCTTGACCTCAAAGTCATGCTCACAAAGAAACTCCATCCATTGCCTCTTCCTAGCATTCATATTAGGTTGGGTAAAGATATATTATTAGTTTTGATGATCACTATGAAGCTCAAATGGATTTCCTAATAGAAAATGTCTTCATCAAACTAAAGCACGAACTAATGTTGCTAACTCAAAATCATGTGTAGGATAGTTCAATTTGTGCTCCTCGATTTTGCGAGATTCATAAGAAATCACACATCCTTCTTGGATAATAAGTTCTCCTAGACCTTCCAAAGAAGCATCCGTACACACCATGAAATCATCAGTTTGGTCAGGTGGGTAAAATCACAATAAGTTGTCACCCTTTTACAAAGGAAAAGGCTAACATCACCAAAACTGAAAACCTTCAAGGGCATAAAAGTCACATTTTTGTTGAGAATTTGAAGATGATGTAAACTAATGAAATGTGTGAAATAGGATTAATTTTATGCCTATAATTTTTAAAAATTAATCTGAACAAAAATTAATATATTTTTTAATTTTTTAGTTCTATTTTTCATATCCTGAAAAATACTGCAAATTAGGGAGTTTACTTCCCGTCAAATCATTATAAGTGAAACATTGTTTTTCCCTCCAATTTTAGAATATGTTTTAGATGACATGTATATCTAGAACAGGAAAAAAGAAATAAGTGTTTTCAATCTATATTTTACCCGTTATAACTATTCAAAGTCAAACTTACCTGAAATCAACAGTTTTTGTCTCATACCACTTTTCCCCCATCAAAAGTATACCAAAAATGAAAATAAATTACATGCTTTTGAAGAGGACTCTCTTCTCTAGTGTTGTATATGATTTAAAAAATTTTCTGAATTGATTTAGCATTTTTCTATATTTTCCAAATCAACATCTTCTCAAAGTTTAATATACCTACATGTAGTTTTTAGCATATTTGTTTAACGTTTTATAGTTGAAACAATATAAATTTTATATGTCCACAATCGTAGTTCTGAGATCTAGAAAAGGGTATTTTTAGTTTTTTGACATTTTCTATTTTTATCAAAGAAAGGAACAACAAAAGTGCAAAATTCTAGTTTTTTTAATGTTTTTGGAGGTTTGGCTACAAACATGGCATGCCACCTAGGTGGACTCGGTCGAGTCCTACTGAGCTGAGTACCCATAGCCCCTCAATGTGCAAATAAAGGGGCTTGGGGATCTTTTTTCTATTTAAAATAGCATTTGGACTTGGTCAAGTACCACTCGGCCGAGTCAATGAGGCCATGTAGGTGCCATTCAGTGCCATGTAGTACCTATGTGTACTTGGTCATGTTGGACTTGGCCGTGTATGGCTCGACCGAGTCAAACTAGACCGTGTATGTCAAGTTAGCCTAAACGGTGACAAATTATTGTGCATTTACCCAAGTATTACTAGGATAGGTGCACTAGCGAGACACTTCTTGAGGTTCTAGGAAGCCTCTTCACACTTCTCTATCCAAACATACTTCTTCCCTTTTCTTTGGAGAGAAGTAATTTGGTACGTAATCCTAGAAAAGTCTTTAACAAACTTGTGATAGTATCCTACCAAGCCCATGAAAATATGAACTTTGGATACATTAGTGGGGGTTGGCCAATCTACTATAGCTTGAATCTTGGAAGAATCCATTAAAATACCCTCACCTGAGATTACATGTCCCAAGTACTAAATTTTAGATTGAAAGAATTCACACTTCGTTGCATTAGCATACAAACTAATTGTTACTAAGACACTACAAAACCATTCATCCTCATGCTCCTCGATGGATTTAAAATATATCAATATATCATCCAAGAAGACAAGAATGAAACGATCAAGGTAAGAAAAAAATACTCCATTCATCAAGCACATGAAAAAAGATGGAGCATTTGTCAAACCAAAAGGAACTACTGTGAACTCATAATGTCCATAGCGAGTGTGAAACACAATGTTTTGAATATTTGCATCCTGAATGTATAACTGATGGTATGTTGACTTGAGATCAATCTTGGAGAATACCTTGGCTCTTTTTTATCTGATCAAAGAGATCATCAATCCTTGGCAAGGAGTATCTATTTTTTATTGTTACCTTGTCCAAGTGTGTATAGTTGATGCACAAGCATAAATATCCATATTTATTCTTAATGAAGAGTACAGGTACTCCCCATGGTGAAACACTTGGCTAAATACTACCCTTCACCAAAAGATCCTCTAATTGGAGCTTAATCTCACTCAACTCTTGTGTAGTCATTAGGTATGGAGCTCTAGATATAGGTTGTTCTCCTGGATCAAGATATAGGTTGTTCTCCTGGAGCTCTAGATATAGGTTGTACTTAATTAAATACCTCGCATTAATTTTCTATATTTAATAAAATTTAATTAATCAAACCACATAATTAATCTTAATAAAATATTTGATTACCAACTGAACCAAATAACAACAAAAATCATGCTCAAGGGAATGGTAAAATATCAAAAATTTGTCCACTATTTCAAGACAATAAAATGGCTTAGGTTGGGATTTGGATCTGATTATTATCCCCCCTCTCTTACCATTGAGACTTTACAATAGGGCACACTTATCCTGACAATTCATGCAATGCCCACCCCTTTACTATCATTTATGTTTATGATTCTAACCCATTTAGACCACTTTTCATGAATATTAGATCTTTGGTTATATTTAATGATTTAGTTCTATGATACTTTAAATCATTTGATCTATATCATGTTAGCTAAATGATGATGATTATTCACATATGATGATGTTACTTATGTTATGTTTTTTACTAACCCCATACTTGCATGTGTATGGTTGGTGTGTATGTTTTATTTTTTTGTTTGACGTGTCTAATGTGGTTGAGGGATGAAGTTGTAGCTACTTGCTTGTGCGATCCACCAACTTACTTGGTTGATCTCCACCATTGTTTGTTATATATATACACATTTTTACATGCTCGTCTTTTATGTAAGATTTCAGGTACCAGGCATCGACTTCCCCGAATTGTTAGGATGAGTGTGCCCTATCACATTATCTCAATGGTAAGAGAGGGGAGATAGCATCCCGGTCTAAATCCCAACCTAAGTTAGATATTATCCTCAAATAGGGGACAAGTATCTTATTTGCTATCGTCTGAATTCGTCAAGGTGACATCATTCGTGAACCCTTTCTTTGAGCTTGATTATTACTTTATGGGTTTGGTCAATTTTTCTTCGTGTTTGTTGGTTGGGTGTTTTGATGTGAATTTTGTGTTATCAATACATTAAAGATTTAAATAAGGTTAATTATGAGTTTAAAATAATTATATCTTATGAAAATGAAATATTAAATGTATAGATATTTAATTAATGAAAATGAAATATTAAATATATAGATATTTAATTAATGAAAATTAATTAAATATCATTGATTATTTAAAAGACTTAGTTAAAAGTCTAATTATGAAAATAAAGGTTTAATTAAATATTAAATCTAAAATCTAAATTAAATGTTCGAATAATATAAATTGATATTAATTATCAATTTACTTATTAAGTGGTGCTAAAGATATTAAGTATAATTAAAATTAATCAAGCAATTATATGCGCACCAGTTAAAAGGAATTGATTTATTAGTTCTAAATCAGAAGCTTGAGTTAAGAGACTTAACTAAGGGATTAGCTATAACTCTTTTAATAAATCAATAAATTGATATTTAATTATCAATTTGCATATTATTAATATGCTAAAAATATTAACAATTAATTAAATATTATTATGCAATTAAATTTGCACATTCGGTTAATAAAATAGAATTATGAAATTAAGTTGAAAGTTCAGTGATTTGCATGAAATTGAATTATTAATTAAATAAATAATTAGTTTAAATAAGGAATTGATATTAACGAGGTTAGAGTTGAGTTCTAATTTTTGTGATTTGGAGTCAACTGTTTTATTATTTTTAACAGTTGAGTTATAATTCCTAATTGTGAGTTGCATATTTTCAACCCTAGTTGTTGGGTTTTCTATATTAGAGGTCTTTTTGGTCATTATTTCACACACAGGTTTTAGGGAGATATGTTTTGGCTCTGGATTAGTTTATTGAAAGATGGAATTTTAGATTATGAATTGTGATCTTCTTTCTTCCTCAGATTGTTCTTCAATTTGAGGTGGGATTTTGGAACCCTTTTTGTATTTTCCATTTGAAAATTTTGTCTTTTACGTGTCTACTGGTATGTGTGACTATTGCTTGTTTTCCTTGAATTTAAGGTTTTGTTTATCATATTTTGGTTTGGGTAATTTGTGGAAGGATTTGAGTAGATTTTTTTTCCTGGGGTTGCATGTGTGAGTTTGGGATTAATGTCAGGTAAAGGCATCCCATTGTTTTGAGTAAATCTGAATAGAGGAAAAATTGATTGTAGGGTTGAGGAAAAATTCATAATCTTTTCAGAATCTTCTTCTATATATTTTACTTCCCTTTGATTTATTGAATGCTCATCTAAAAATATAAATGTGTATTTATCAAAAGATTAAACCTAATATATTGAAGAAAAAAAATTATATATTTTATTAATGTGCATGTCCTTAAATGAAAAAGTATATATGTAAAGAAAAAATCTATTGTTATTATAAAAAAGAGATTGCTATTTTTGTTATTAAAAAAAATCACTAGAAAAAAAAGTTCACCAGAAAATACTGTAAAAATAAAAATAATTAAAAAAAAAAGATGTGCAACATGCCTTGAACGTGGTCCCCCATGAATACCTTTAAAGAAGGGGCGGCTTATTTAAAACACACCCCATTTCTTGTAAATGCAGGGAGTGGGAGTGGGAGTTGACTCCAACTTCCTCCCCATATTTACTTTTTTTATTAATCTTTAAAAGATAGTGGGGGGAAGTGAGGCCACGTAACCCCTCCCCATATAAAAAGAACTTTATAGAAGTGTTAATTTTATTAACTTTTATTTATTATTATTAATAATTTAATTAAGTTTGTTTAATTTATAAATTAGTTTATAATTAACTAGCACTTGCACCAATGAGGTGCAATGTTTACGCCGATAGCAGCATATGTCATATTGTATTTGAGAGGTAAACTTTTATACAATCAACCTATTATATAACATTAAAAAAAAAATGATATTAGACTGATAAATTAAAAAAAAATGACATTTAATTTTTTTGCTTCTCCTTCTTTCCCTTCTCCATTGTCTTCTCCCTCTCTTTGCTCATTTTTCTACTTCTTATTTTTCTTTTGCTTTTGCTTCTTCTTCTTCTTCTCCTGCTCCTTTTCCTTCTTCTTCTCCTCCTCCTTGTCCTTCAACTTCTTCTCATCCTCCTTGTCCTTCAACTTCTTCTCCTCCTCCTCTTATTCTTATTCTTCATGTTCTTCCCTCCTCCTCCTCCTCCTCCTCTTCTTCTTCTTCTTCTTCTTCTTGGGTGATCTGTGTTATGCAAATTGTGTGAAAATCTCACCAAGAGTGAATTATAATGCATACAATAAGTAAAATTTATGGAAAACCCATTTATTTTTGGGTTTAGGGATACTAATTGTTTAATGAATATTTGCTAACAGAAGATTTTTTTAATTTTTAATTTTATTTTGTAAAATAGAAAATTCTAAGTTTTGGGGAATCCATTAACTATTAAACAATAAGCTCTAAGTAAATTCAATAACATAGGATTTAGAGTTGAGGGCTAATAATTTTCTACATTGGGTGAAATATTTATGAATTTTCGTGAAAAAAAAGACTATTGCAAGTTACAGTGAATCCAACAACTACAAGCTTTGGCATATCTAATAACTTTACAGTATAACATTTGAACAAATTACTTTTTTTTAAAAATTGTCATTCAGGAAAAATTTCTTCTCAGGCCAACTAAAAATTATGGTTGATCCAATGAGAACAAATTTTGGTAAACTAAAGAAGTTGAGGACTTTAGAGTTCAAGCTGATGAGTTTTTCTAAATGGTTAATGGATTAATCTAGTTTTCTGATCCTCATCAATATTTTCAGCAACTGGTCAATTGCATTGAAGTCTAACTGAAATTGGCCCTGATCCAGGCCTTAGAGATGCCATTCTTTCCCTCCATTCTGGTGGAAAAACTATAGGTATGTCTTCAAAAATATCCTTCTACACTCCTAGACCTTTACAGAGAATTTTCACACTATTTCCAATTGTATACCAATGCATCCAATTTTTGAATTCCTCCAATCCTTCTTGAGTCACATACCTAAAATATCCTTACACATTTATTGAGTTATAAGTACAAAATAGGAAATCTACAATACTAAAAACAAAGGAATATGAGTAGGGGAGTTTGTTAGGAATGAATGCTGAATATATCCTATGGGGGAGTATTTGCAGTCATGCTGTAGTAGTTGTTGTTGCATTCATGACTGTGATTGTCATTGATGTCAACACAGTGATCTACTGAAGATTAGCAGAAAAGAAGACAATGTTTGAGTTAGCGCACATGGGATATTGAAGATGAAGCTATGTGGAGTTGAGGACTTACTCTATGATGTTCTATAAGATCATGGTTAAGAGCGCATATGGAAATTCATTTATTAATGACAGTTATGTGGAAATCAGTGGAAGCAGTATTTAGGCAGTGTTCCTGAGTAGCGATTTGTGGAAATCAAATGATATCTCCTAATTGGGATTGAATCTGATCATGCAAAGTTGAACAACAATTGAAGACATGATGATAGTGATGTGGACATGAGCACAAGGTCCGAGGTCACACGAGTGAAGAATTATCTTAATTGGAAGCTGATAGTTTTGTGTAATTTTAATGTAACATGTGGAAGATTTTATTTTTTAATTTGTATGCTGACTCATTTGTAATTATTTGAGTGTGGTATAAAGGAAGGAATGTTTTCCTTATTGAAAAATGTAATTGTGTTGCATATTTGAAAGTGAATTGTGGAATTGTGCAATACTTGTTGGAAGAGGATATGCAAAGTATAGAGATCCGGTATTGAGATCTGATGAAGCAGTTGGTGCAATTTGGAAAAGTCAGAGAAGGATTATTGAGTTGTTGAGATTAGTAATATTTTGGTGTTATTCTGTTGAGTAATACAAATATCATTTGGACAGTGTGTTCAGTGATCTTACACCTAAAGTTGTTTGGGTAGTGGGTCCTTTTGTCTTCCATAACTCCTAACAGAGTTAGAATCTTTTAGCAGAGATTCAAATTCTCCTAATAGGGACTCATATGTACTGAATGTATTTCATAAGACTCCTAACAGACTCCATCCTCTCACAAGGAACTTTCATATTAGTGCATCTTTTGTGGGAATCATTCCCACTGGGGTTTATTCTTTGATCAAGACGTTTCCTAGTCAACATATATTGTGTCATTGTGTTATTGTGTATGTATATCTTTCTATGATTGTTGATTACATTGCTTTCATGGTTAAAATCTATTGAACTTGATAAAATTTGTATTTATCTAATAACTTATTCTCCTCCCCCCTCTCAGTTATCTTGGTGGACTTTACTTTCTAACAATTGGTATCAGAGCAGCAGGTCCTTGAAGGAAAAGTTTAATAGCTTAAGGAGATCCATGGCAAGTCATTTCAGGAAAGAAAGCCCTAAGTTTGATGGAGTAAATTTTGACAACTAGAAAGAAAAGATGAAGACACATTTACTTTGTTTAGGACCAGGTTATTGGTTAATCACAAAGAATCAAAAGACTATCATTAATAAAGACAAGATTGAAGAATGTACTAATGAGGAAAGAGATCTATTCATGTGTAACATACTTGCCAGAGAAGCACTTTTGTCAGCCCTTCCAAAAAATGAGTACAGTTGGGTAAAATATCTAAAAACATCTCATGAAATTTGGTTAGCTTTACAATCTACTTTTGAAGGTGGTGAACATGCAAAAAAAGTTAGATTACATAATTGGATATGTGCATTTGAAGATATAAGAATGATGGAAGATGAATTGGTTAGAAGCTATATTGGTAATATGTCAGAGATTGTTGCAGGTATAAAATCTTATGAAGGAATCAAGATAGAGAATGAAGTAATATGGAAAATTATGAGGATATTGACTCCTACATTTAAGTAGACAACACACATGATTGAACAAGTTATACCTTGTACTGAGAACTTCACTAGAGAAATTGATGCAGTCAAGGATGGTGGATCCAATTAAGGATAGTCCAAACCTTGCAGCCAACAGAAAAACATAGCGGAATACTCAACAATGCAACAAAAAAGTAATTGTTTAACTCTAATTTTCATTAACATGACCAGCTATGAGGCCTTCTCAGTTAGGGCCAATTACAATTAGAAACAATTTTGTAAGATCCAATACAATCTCAGCCAATTCAGCTCTGAAGATAATCAGAAGCTGATGGAAACCCTAAGGCAGATCTAAACTTGAGCTCGCAAGCCTCCAAGAAATCTCCTTATCTCCAAGTGTGCAAACCACTAGCTCTAAAATTACAAACTATCAAATAACAATTTGATATGCAAGATCATGCAAGATCTTTTCCACAACTTCACCAACTCCAGCTTTCAGAACCTCAGATCTAATTCACTAAGCCTTCAAGTCATGAACTTCTATGATCTCCTCATGCTTTAAACATCTACCCCAAGCACCCTATAAATAATAATCATCAGCCACAAATCAGCTAGATGAAACCATTAACTCCCCCCAACAGATACTAAATTCAATACAAGTCAGCATCAAAATAGCCTTACAAACATTTAATCTAACATGTCATCTTGTAACAATAGCTACCAACAATAAATGCACCAAGTCGACCCAACAAATCACATAGAACTTCAATGGGTAAGCTAGAACTATCGAGCAACAATGAAATAACTGAGCATGCCAGGCATCGTTGAGCACTAGTGTCGACCAAGCACTGCAGGCACCACTGAGTAACACTTTCACCAAGTGCCAGAGATTACCGAGTTCCTTCAATGACCAAGCTTCCTTCAATGACCGAGGCCTTCAGTCAAGGATACAACTGAGTAACACTGACCAAAATACAAACACCCTATGCAGTTTCACCGAGGACAAAGAATGCCCCTGCCTCAACCTTGGATGCCCTTGCATCAGACATCCTAGGTTCCAAAAGAGGTTGATATGTGAGAAGAATATCTTCTAGGATTTCGCACGTAAATCCTAAACTAGTTCTATACATATAATTCCTCCACCTTTTCAGCTTGCATACTCTTCCACTTCATCTTTCTCTGTCTCTTCAAGTCTTTTCTTGACAATGCATAGGTTGGTTCTCCAAACTGATCATTCATTTTCTCTAGATCCACAATCTCAACTTGGCTACCAATACTTAGGCTTCTCCTACTAAGCATTGTATCCATCAAAGGCATTAGGGAAAACTTCCTGTCATCCTTCTCAATAGTAAACACATTTCTTACACAGTCATACATAGCTCTGCAATCATATTGCCAAGGTCTACTGAGCAATATATCACAACTATTCATCTTCACAATGTCACACAACACAAGATCCTTGTACTGGCCAATCTGAACATCAATAAAGCATTGTTCTCTTACTTCTAGAGCATGAACATCTTGTAACTAGCCAATCCTATAAGGACAAGGATGCTTAATTCTATTCATCCCAAGTTTATGAACCATGTCCTCGGCAACAAGGTTATCAATACTACCACTATCAATAATGACATCATAGAGTTTACCTCCAGACTTGCATCGGGTCCTAAACAAGTTACTCCTCTGACAAGGTGCATCCTTTGTACCTAGCAATGTTCGCTGAAGCAGCAAGTTCTCAGATTCAAGTTCATTCTCATTCACCATAATAGCTCATCGGTCAACCTTCTTCTGTGTACACTCAAAAGAACAGTGTCCTTCCTCTCCATATTTATAGCAAGTACCATTAAAGATAACTCTACCTATCTTCTTCTTCGGTTCCATAGGTTTCTGTTCATCTTCTACATTAGTCGATCTATCCTTCACCGAGTGATCAATATTTTCTTTCCCTTAGGGATTACTATGTTGTTTCCTCTTCAACTTATCTGCTACCTCCAGAGCATACTGATAAGCATCTTCAAAAGAATCAATCTTCAGCATACCAAGCTCATCCTGAATATTGAACCTCAGACCATTCACATACTGAGCTACCTTTTCCTTACCAAGCTCTCGGTGTCTAGACCCAATAGTAAGTTTGTAGAACTCCTCAATATAATCTTCCATAGATAGATCCTTTTGTTTCAGATTCTGCAACTTCTTAAACAAGTCAAGCTCATAGTTAGAAGGTATGAACTTAGCTTTCAACTTAGTCACCATCAACCTCCACTGATTGATCTTCATTTCACCTTCATCTTCTCTATCTCTTTGTAGTTCCTTTTGTGTGATGATGAATATCACCTTCATGAAATTAAGATCTAATAGCAACAATTGAAAGTAAATACAATGCAAATCTAATTAGAATTGAAACTATGATCTATAACATCTCATGGTTCTCTAGAAAGAGGTGGTAAGTGAAGCTCTCAGCTCAAATCCTCACTAGTGACACTTCTAAAATGAGAAATTATGCTTCTACTATGCTTATACAATGCTCATTCAATGCTTAATCTAGCTCAAATTGACAAAATTACAATGATAATTGCTCTAAATGCTCTTAATTTCTCTTAGAATGCTCTCAATTGCCTATAGTAACAATGCTTTGCAAATGAAGTTCTAAGATGATAATTGCTCTCAAAATGCTTCATATTTATAGTAATTTCCCAAGGGTAGGGGTGGAGTGAAGTAATCATGATTATCCCTTGGTTGAGTTAAATACTTTGCTTTGTTCATAGATGGGGGGACAATGAGGGGACAATCCTTTAAATGGTCTCAAAGCTTTGGACACTTTAAAGGTTTGCATGATAGGATAACCATTAAGCAATGAAGACATGCCCCAGTTTGACTATAGGATAAAGATGAAGCGAAAAATGAAATGGAAGACTAGAAGTTTGAAAGAGATGGGGATGAAGAAAGAAAAGATGCCCCAACAAAGATTGAAGGATCAGGCCTCAAAAGGTTAGCCAACTGCAAGGTGAACACGGATTTGAATTTTGATCTTGAAAATGAAGAGAAAATGATGTGATATGAAAGACAAGAAGTGAAAGACGTGATCAGGAGGAAGTGAAAGGTGAGTGTAGTTGACCGACAGGTCCACAAAAGATGAAAGGAGAGCTCTCTCCATATGCAACATGCAAAACTAATCTAACATGAAGCTAGAAATGCAAGCTACTATGAAAAGGTGGTTGACTTGCAAGGTCACAATGCTAATAGACATCTAATAATCATCATCGAGCTTTATTGGTAGCATCGTAAGATCATACAATACACACCAGTATGACTATGTGAATCTGAATATGATCTATATCAGATAGGAATGTGGGAATCCCACCTAGGCACCAAAGACATGTAGGTCAAGATGACTAGTATAGTGAGATTTACCTAAGTTTAGTATAGCAAGATTATACTCGCATTGAGACACAAGGAAAGTCAAGATGGCTAGAAGTATGCACTTGCATAAATAGTCAAGGATAATACCTTGTAGATCTTAAGTGTCAAGTGGATCAAACATAAATGCGAATGATAGTTAAGACCAACAAAATATACCCACAAGTAGAAAAAGTGATAAAAGATGTTCTCATGCCCTCAGTCTTCTAGCTTAGCATCATCAAAAACTATCATAGGGAGAGAACACTCATCAAAGAAATCATCATAGATAGCACACAAAGAAATAAAGTCAAACAAGTCTCAGTGAGTCAAGTGTTTAAGTGCATGTGTGTAGGTCATAGAATCAATCTTTGAGTATCACATCTACTAGTGAGAAATATCGCATCATTCTAGACTATAGGGTAGGATATCTGATAAGTGTTGAGAAACACTCGACGCTAGGGTAGTGTTGAAAAATACTATTTGGGTGGTGTTGAAAAACACCGTTTGCAAGATGTCCTAAAGACTAGCACATCCTAGAGACCAAAGCTAACATAGTTATGCCCCCTAGACAAAGACAAAGACCAATTCCAAACCAAGGCAACAAGGTCAAGGCATGATGGAGAAAGGCTAAGTGTTGAGAACGCATGCTAAGAAACAAGGGTGCAAAGGCCTCAAGTAGCACCTATTTCCAGGTTTTCACCACTTGGATTTTTTTTTTTTTTTGATTTTTTCAATATTTCAATTTTTTTTTTTGTATTTTTTGCTACCAAGGCACCTGTTTCCAGGTTTTCACCATGGCACTTTTTCTATTTTTTTTCATTTTTTTCATTTTTTGTATTTTTTTAGGACTTTATATGCTTTTTAGGATTTTTTCAGCATCATATATGGATTTTTGGAATTTTTTCAGGATCAATAAAAATATGTACAAAGGATGCCCCTAGATAGAATAGGCATCATGGATAGAACTTCTTGAGGTGCAAAACATTTTTTGATTAGGGAGCTGTTCCCCCTTTGGATTGGATAGTAAATAAGCACCTGTACTAAAAGTTGCAGTGATAATGTATGGTCCAAGCCAATTAGGTTCAAACTTCCCCTTTTGCTCTCTATTTTGTTGGTTCTTAGGGTTTTCTTGTAAAACAAGATCCCCCACTTGAAATTACCTAGGGTGAACCTTCTTGGTGGACATATGCTTTTGGTAGACTCTCATGTGATCAAAAGATGCTTTACACTTTTCATCTAGAAGTTCTAGTTCCTGCAACCTCATGGGGCGATAGTCTTCATCTATCACTAAACCCTTGAGAGAGACTCTGAGTGAAGGGATCTCTATCTCTAAAGGTAACACTACTTCAGCACCATAGGCAAGGGCAAAAGGTGTAGCCCCTGTTGGAGTAAAAATACTCATTCTGTAGGCCCACAAGGCCAGATTTATCTGTAGGTGCCAATCTCTATCATTCTTGTGAACTGTTCTATGGAGAATCTTGAGAATGGTCTTATTTGAAGCCTCTGCTTGTCCATTTCCCTGTGGAAAGTAAATGGAAGACCAATGCTATTTTATCTTAAATTTCTTACAGAGGTGTGTAAGGTCCTTATTTTTAAACTGACCTCCATTATCAGTGATTATTTCAGAAGGTATTCCAAACTGAAAGATGATGTGATTCAAGATGAACAAAGAAATTGCCTTCCCTGAAGCAACAGAAAGTGGAACAACTTCTACCCATTTGGTAAAGTAGTCAGTAGCAGTAATAATGAATTTATGTCCACCTGATGAGTTGGGATGAATCTTCCCAACAAGATCAAATGCCTAGCACTGAAATGGCCAATGAGAAATAGAAGGAATAAGCTCCCTACTTGGAGCATGAATCAGGTTTCCATGTTTTTGACACTTTTCGCATGATTTGGAAAAAGCTATAGCATCCATCTGCATTGTGGGCCAATAGTACCTAGCCCTAAGCAACCTTCAGGCCATGGCAAGACCATTAGAATGTCCTCCACAAATGCCCTCGTGGATGTCAACTAACGCTTGGTTGGACTCATCCTTTTCTAAACACCTAAGAAGTGTCCCATCTAAACCCCTCTTATACAGATCACTAGAGATAAGGGTGTGGCGAGAGGCATTTTGGATAAGGTTTCTTCTTTCAGAACGGTTGAAAGTTTTAGGAATAATGCCATCATGAAGATATGAGTAGATGGCACCATAATGGGATGACTCATGGCTAACCAAGGTGCAAACGAAATGGCTTTCTGAGGAGTCAAAAATAGGGAATCGTAGCTCTTCCACCAGGAATTCATATTTGGACTCATATTGGTCTAGCTGAAGAAGAGAGACCAATGTAGCCATAACATCAGTTGCTTTGTTTTCTAATCTAGGGATTTGTTGAAATGTAACAAATGTGAAATACCATCGTAATGAATCAACCATCTTCTTATAGGGTATCAGTTTTTCATCCTTTGTTTGGTATTCTTCATTAACCTGGTTGATGATCAATTGCAAATCCCCATAAATGTGTAGTTTTGTAATTCCCCATTCTATGGCCATTTTCAATCCATTTGTCAAGGCCTCATATTTAGCAATGTTGTTTGTGCATGGGAACAATAATTTATAGGATTTAGGAATAGTATACCCATGAGGGGAAATAAACAACACTCCTGCACCCGAACCATTCTACATAAAAGAGCCATCGAAGAACATCTTCCATGTTCTTGTAATCAAGTACATTATGTGCTCATTTGGAAACTCAACTTGCATTGGTGTTTTATCTTTGATTGGAAAGTTAGCCAGTTGATCTGCAATAGCTTGTCCCTTTATGGCTTTATGCTCAACATAATCGATGTCAAATTCTGAAAGAATCATCATCCATTTGGCAAGTCTACCCATGAGAGCAGCCTTACCAAGCAAGTATTTTAGAGGATCAATTTTGGCTATGAGGTGTATTGTATGTGCAAGCATGTAGTGACGCAACTTTTGGGAAGAAAACACCACAGCAAGGCAAGATTTTTCAATACTAGTATAATTGACCTCATAGGAAACAAGTGTACGACTGATGTAATATATGGCTCTCTCTTTTCCAGTATCATCAAGTTGAGCCTAATGCCCCCAGGGAAGATTCTATTGCTGATACATACAAGATGAGTGGTTTTCCTGGGATAGGAGGCATTAAAATTGGAGGATTAGCCAAATATTGTTTGATTTGATCCATGCTTTGTTGGCATTCCTCATTCCAGACATATTTAACCCCTTTATGAAAAGTCTTATTAAAGGGTTGAGCTCTATTAGCCAGTTGTGAAATAAACCTCCTTATAGACTGAAGACGTCCTTGAAGACTCCTCATTTGACTAATGTTTTTAGGAGGTGGCATATCCATTATCACTTGAACTTTTTCAAGGTCCACCTCTATTCCTTTAACTGAAATAATGAATCCTAGGAGTTTTCCAGAGGTGACCCCAAATGCACACTTTTTGGGATTCAATCTGAGTTGGAACTATTCCATATGGTCTAGAATTACTTCCAAATCTTCTAGGTGTGTATTCCTTTTCTTGGATTTTGTGAGGGTGTCATCCACATAGTCTTCCATGTTCTTATGCATCATGTCATGGAATATGGTGGTTATAGCTCTTTGATATGTAGCTCTGACATTTTTTAATCCAAATGGCATGATGTTCCAACAATAGGTTCCCCATGCACAAGTGAATGCACTTTTCTCTTGGTCTTCAAGAGCTATTTTGATTTGATTATACCCGGAAAAGCCATCCATCAAAGAATAGATCTCATAGCCCGCGGTCATATCCACTATCATGTCTATGTTTGGGAGTGGAAAATCATCCTTTGGGTAAGCTTTGTTAAGATCTCTAAAATTTGTGCATACTCTAATGGACTTGTCATGTTTTGAAACTGGTACTATATTGGAAATCCATTCAGCATAATCGATGGCTCTGATAAACCCTGCACTGAGGAGCTTTTCTAATTCTGCTTTTACTAAAAGAGCTATGTGAGGATGCATTTTCCTCAACTTCTATTTTACTGGTTTGATGCCTAGAGCTATGGAAAAATGATGCATAATAAGACTAGTGTCCAACCCTAGCATGTTTGAATAAGTCCAAGCAAAATTGATCTTCTTCCTTTGTAGGAACTTGGTGTATGCCTCTTTCTCCTGTGTAGATAGAGACTGAGCTAAATGTACAATTTGTGGAGCCTCTTGTGTATTCAGATTTACTGGCTGTGTGGGCTCAACAAGCACTGACGAACTATCCTAAAAATAACTGGGAAGATTATCAAGTACCTCATCCTTAGACACCTCAAAGAGGTTTTCACCTCAGATACATCCTTTATTTTTACTTTTTTTGGTTCTGACACCACCACATAGTGGTTTTCGTCATCAAAACTATTATTATTTTTTTCTTTTCTTTTTATTTTGTGACTGAGGTACTTGTAGTTGGTTCACTAGTGGAAGAGAATATGGGTTCAAGAGCATTAAGGTAATAGACTATCTCGTAGTCATTTCAAAAATTCAGAAGTTGAGGCTCTTGATAGCGCTGAGTCCAATCAATCAAGTGGGGATAAGCAAGGGGTAGGTTAATGACTGGTTTGATAATGTGAATGTGGATTATGTCATCTCTGGTGATTGTAGAGTTGGGATTTGTCAAGTATCCCTCTAAGGTACTCAAATCAGGACTTGTCCTACTAAGCGAAGCATCATCCACTAAAGCTACTTGTGGATTCCAATCCTCTAGTCCTACACTAAACTCATTAGCTACCTCTGGTTGGGACTCATATGTATGGACAACAACAATGTCCATGTCAACTGTAGAATAATCAGAAAGAGTCTCCCATTCATATTCATGTGAATCTGTATCTGAATCCCTGCTAGCATGTTGACACCAAGCATGTTTTTTAGGCCTTGAGGTAGAGGCACTTGTGTCACCAAGGGTAACACCTTCTTGGATATCAATTGTATATTGAATAGGATCTTCAACATGAGTTGTGATAGTAGATTGTTCTTGTTCTGAAATTTTTGGATCAATGACTAAACCATCTAAATCTCCCCAAAGGAGATTGGTGGAAGGGATCCAATCTTCACACTTGTCTTGCTGATTTTGCAAATTGGGCACATAACTAGACTCATCATCACTATCCGTCGTAGCCAGGATAGGAGTAGCTCTCTCACTCTGACCTTCAAAACCTATGCCAACCATTGTTTTAGCTCTGCAGCCAAAGAGAGCATGATTAAGTGGTTCAGCTTTAGCATCTAAGCAGTTGCTGAGGGGACCATGACCTGGGTAGCCCATATTCTTGACCAAAGTATACCCTCTCCCATAGGTCTTAGGAGATGGAGAGAAATTTTCATTATGTTGGTATTTTTCCTCTCTGTATATCCAATCTCTAACAGCCACTTCTTCTTTTTCATCCTGTATGGGCACTGAGGATTCCACAAAAGTGTCAAACAAAGTCATGGCTAAGGATGAAGGTCACATCCCCTATGAAGGTTTCCCATAGGACCTAGGTGAAATTGGCAACTTTGTGAAGGAATCAATTTGATAATCTCCCATACCAAGGTCTATGGATTTGAACTTATTTTGGCATTTTTCCAAAGTTACATCAAAATTTTTGGCTACTCTATTAAGAGGAACATGAATGCCTGCTGAAATGGAATTAACAAATAAGGTGCTATCACCTGGTATGCAGACTTCTATGCCATTATATCAGAATTTGACACATTGGTGATAGGTAGATGGTACTGCTTGCATGTCGTGAATCCATGGTCTACCTAGCAAGATCTTGTATGCTAGGGGTCCAGCGTCAACAATCTAAAACAAAACATCTTTCTCCACTGGGCCAATCCTAATGGGAAGAACAACCAACCCCTTAGAGCTTCTTTTTGCCTCATCATAGGCCTTTATTTTGATTTTCTTTCTTGTGTCAATTACTCCCTTTGAATATCCCAATGTTTTCAAAAGACTTAAAGAACATATATTGATCCCAGCACCCCCATCAATCAACACACGCCTAACATGGGTTTTGTGGATCATGACTTCAATATGGAGGGCAAGATTGTATGGATGGCTCAAGGCTTTGTCATCTTCTTCTAAGAATGTGAGGTAGTGAGGGCTAGCAAGGTGGTTAACCATGTGTTGGAATTGATAAATATCAATATTGTTGGGGACATTAGCTGTACGCAAAGCATCCTCAAGGATACACTTATGCCTTGGAGACAATTCCAAGAGTTCAAAAATGGAAATCTGAGCTGGTGTTCTTTGTAATTGATCAATAAGATTATAGCTCATCTCTAGATTCACTACTATTTTGGTGACATTTTTAGATGCCACTTGCTTGGGTTTGGAATTAAGCCCCCTAATAACCATAGGACCTTGGTTTTGACTTCTAGCGACAACATTTAATGCTTGGGATGATCTTCGAGAGTGGGGACCTCTAAGTACAATCATGGGGTCCGCATCAAATATAGGAGAAGAATTATCATCATGACCATAGGGATATCTATTTCCCATCATATTAACACTTTCTTCAACAACTTCAAGCATATTGATGACATTTTCTGTAGATGTGTAGGTGTAGTTAATTGCAGCTTTGCCATCTTTGGGTTTAGAGGTTTCCCCCTTATCATATTTTGGCAAAGGTTCCTTAAATGCTTTGTGGTCTGCATTAGTATTCAACCCATCAACTTGTAATTTATTACTCTCAATCAGATCTTGAACAAGATGCTTAAGTTTCTAGCAATGCTCTATGTCATGCCCAATGCCATTGTGATATTTGCAATAGGCTTTCTCATTCCACCAATATGGTTTAATTTTAGGTATGTGGAATTTTGCTGGATCTTGTGGTTGCGCAAGGTTGTTGGCAATAAGCATCTTAAAAATATCCTCATAAGAGTCACCAAGCTTAGTGAATTGTCTCCTCTCCTTTTTGGACTTGTCTTGATATCGTGGTTTATGCTCTTGTTGGTTAGAGGATGTTTGAAGCTTCATAGCTTGAACTGCACTGGATAAGTATAGGACACCTCAGTCCCTTGGTTGGTTAGAGTCAACAACTCCATCATTGACCACTTGTTTATTTTTATTCCAATGCGAGTTCTTTCCTTTATCCTTATGATTGTTGTTATTATTATTTTGACTATGGTTGTTGTTGCTTTGTTTAGTCAAAATACCTTGTTCCTTTAAAACATCCTCTATTCTACATGCGGTTTTGACCATAATGTTGAATGAATCAAAGACCATCTTCCGAATCTCATACCACATCTCAGGCACTAAATTGCTCACAAGGATATCAAATTTCTCATGTTCTGGAATTGTCCTAGAATACCGAGAGCATAATCGTCTCCAACTTTGTAAAAATGTAGCAAAAGATTCCCCTTGATTTTGTTTTAAGTGACACAAATCAAGCATGGTGACTGACCTTGATAAGTTATATGCAAAATGTTGCACAAATCTGTGTACCAATTCTTTGAAAGTTTTGACAGGAGGTGTAATGTTGGTAAACCACTCCATAGCTTGACCCTTTAGACTCCTTGGAAATAATCTCATCAAAGAGGAATCTTCATGGTGAAATTCAAAACTCATGGTGTAAAACTATCGCACATGATCGTGTGGGTCACCATTACCATCATATTTGTCATATTGAGGAAACTTAATTTTCCTAGGAAAATATTTCATGCTCACACTTTTATCAAAAGGATTAGGACAAATAGAGTCGAGGTTGAAAGAACTCTTGGGAGCCATCATCTTCTCCATCATTTTCTTGAGTTGTTTAATTTCCTCTTCTTGTGAGGGGCTCTGTTTCTTGATCTTCCTATCCACATCAAAGTTATAAGGGACCCTCACACCCTTGTTGATTAAGCTCTCTAGGAACCTATCTTTATTTTTCTCAACATATTTCTCCACATATTGTCGAAAAAGTGGTTCTTGTTGTACTCTCATAAAGTCTTGAGCTTCATAATTTGCACTACTTCCTCCATGTTGAGAGCCATGATGAGCTCATTGGGAGGGTTGTCTTGAGTTCCTAGGAGGCGTCTATCTCCTATAGTGAGCATGTTGTAAAGTCCTTCCTCTAGGACTAGGAGATCTTGAAGGAGTCCTTGACCGCCTTCTACTTCTTGGAGTTCTTGGGGGAGTAGAGGGTGGAGAGTTGTTTCCACTGTTGGTACCCCCATTGTTAAATTTATTGTTGAGTTGTTGGGCCAATATCCTATCTTGTTCCTCTTGGAATGCTTTTCTCTCTATGTCCAACAAGGCTCGTTGTTCCTCTTCTAGGAGCCTAAGTTTTTCTTCTTTTGCAGCTCATTCATTCAAGAAGGCTTGTTTTTCCCGTTCAATTCTTTTTAGCCTCTCACTTGTATATCTTGAAGTTGTTTTTAGTGGGGAACTTGGTCTTGAACGGTTGAACAAGTTAGCTGCATTCACATGAGCATCACAAGATTGGTTGTTTTGGTCCTCATGTTGCGATTGTGCATCTTGATGAGCTTGTGCATAATTTATTTCAGCTCGTTGATGAGCATCTAGATATCTTGAATTAATAGGAGGTGAGTTAGGTTGATTGTCATCTTCAAATGACATGTTACCCCTATGTCTTTGGAAAATGTCATCAAGAGATTGATCCATTATTTCTCTTTGTTTTTTGGTCAAGGTGTAACTCATATCCATATTTGATTGAGAAGGTGCTAAAGAGGTATTCAAATTTCTCTCTAGATCAAAACAAACTTCAGACTCACTATTAGGGGATTGATAAAAAATGGGTTCCTTTCCCTTTCGCTGTTGACGAGTCTTAACTAAGGGCAATTGATTGAAGACAACTTGATGTCGTTTCCCTTGACTAAATTGGTACCTTGTTGTAACTGACATGAAAGAAAAAGATCCTTGGTGGTAAGATGACCTCACAAAATGTCAATACCAAATTAGGACAATAAAAGTACTCAAATGTCCAAAAAGAGATGGTGAGATAAAAAATTGCAATAGGGGTAAACCAACACTGTCAAAGAGGTGCTTAAATCAAAGGATTCTAGTATCCTTGCACGTATGAACTAGGAGGATGGATTTACCCAAATTATATAATTGAAATTGATTTTTTGATGGAAATGAATTTGGACAAAAGAGGACTGAAATTCTCCAAGAATGTTACCAACGAATCTAGAGATATACTTTTTCAACAAGGGCAATTTTTTTTTAACTTGGCAATTCCACACAAGATGACTTTGTAAAATCAAAGAAAACTAATCCAAGAGGCCTAAAAACAATAGCTCAAGGTACAAAAAAGTTTCCAGCAACATAATAAATCACCCACTTAAAGATCTGGTCAACTAAAAGTGACTGACAATGGCTGAAACTAGACAAACTACAAATAATTTTGGGTGATACTTTCCAAGCAAACAGGGCGATAGTTTATAGTGAGGTGATACTTCGTCTTAAACCAAACGATACTTTGCTTTAAGCTAGGCGATAATTTGCAGGCAAGCTGGGTGATAGTCTAGAAGGGATGAACTATCGCGTGATATTTCACTCTACAAGACGCGATACTATTGCAGATTTTGACCAGTGAAGTGCAAATTTTTAATTTTTGGGACTGTTTGTTCAGAATTTTTAGTTTGAGGTTTGATTTTTCGATTCCAATCACAATGAAAATAGAAAATTGATAGGTTTTCAAATAGTATAGGATCAAACGTATCTTCAAACACTTGAAACAAGGGCAAAAGCAACCTTGCTAAGACAAACAATTGTGATATCAAAATTGAAAAATCCTATGAACACTACCAAGATGTTGAGTATGCAAGAACGTTTACACAGGTATAGCACAATGAGAACACTTCAAGCACTCTTTAGCCTAAAAAGACAATTGCTCAATACTTAACAACTTGGCCCACACTTGATGCTCCCTTGCCTCACACAAAGTGGTTGCCCACAATAGATATTGGCTTTGTCATGGAAGTGCCAAAGACACAACCAAAGGAAAACATATGGTGAGTAATCTTGGGGTGATCCGAGTTATTCCACTTGGATCAATCCTTGCACCAAGAAGCTAAGCGACAAAATAGGGTGGCCTCTATCTATGGTTCTTAGTAAGGGCTTCCGTTCGTAGTACCCCTCTTGCTCCTCAAAGGGACTCCTTACCATGTGGCAAGTAACAGACCTCGCGGCCTCAAGAGTACCTTAAGCATTCTTGCTCAATATTTTCCTCATGGTCACAATCCCACAAGTACTCACATCAAGTGAAGACAAGCACTACCTCTACCAAGGTTTTGTGTCCTTGATAGCCTTGAGTTTATAGTGGGTCGAAATAGTCGACAAAATGCTTGTCCCCACTTGGGCCGTTCCTCTTGATTGCTCAAGAGCAGACCCACTAAAGGATTCAAAAGATCTAAACAAAAAGTGGATCAACTTATGAGGTTCAAGGTTTTTGTTTCACCACAAGGGTGAAGAGCATACTCCCCTATCTCAAAGTTTTCTCCCAAACACACCAAGCAAATGATTCAATTACCCTCTTGCTTTCAAAATCCAAAGATGGGTCAAGATTTTCTGGTTCACCACAAGGGATCTGATAAATTGCTGAATGGGGGTCCAAAGTCTAGGTGACCATTTTAGGGTGCATACAATACTAACCTAACCTTAATTCAACACTAACTCTAACTTGAACTTGAAATTTATTGAGTTATAACCCTAACACTATTTAGCCCCTCTCATCCTAAACCTAACCCCAAGCTTTATTCTAGAACCTTAAATGAACCACTTCCCTAACCTTTATCCTAATTAATACAAATTTTGACCATAATCCTAACCTACCATGTCATTAGTTATAAATCTAATTAAACCATAACCTTAATTAAACCCTAAACCTAACCCTAACCTTGGTTGAACATGCACCTTAAGCCTAAAACTAACTAGGATGACATAATTGAATACTATCCTTATTGAAACATAACCTTAAATATTACCTTTATTCAAGAAACCTAATTCAAATTGAACCCTAATATTAATTGAACCCCAACACTAACCCTAATCAAACCCTAACCCTAGTGATAATCCAAATTATAACCCCAAGATTTGTCCTAGAAGACTAACTACCCTAATCCTAATTGGATCATAATTAAATTATAACCATAATCACAATTCAATGCTAACTCTAGCATAAAATTATCTTTACCCTAATCCTAATAATATAACTGTAATTGAACCCTAAGATTAACCCCAACCCCAACCCAACCTTAATCTTAACCTAATCTTTATCTAAAACCCTAACCCTTATCTTGTTTACAAAGGCTTCTCAACTCCTTCAAAAATTGTATACACAAAGACAAATTGTATAGATAATTCATAAATATATGAAATTATGCTCTCTAGTACATATAAATGGATATTTATTAGGGTGTAAAATATTTTTTCAATGTGGCATTCACTTGTTAAATTTAACATTAATCTTATCTCTTACAAATAAGTTTTCATTAGTGTTGGAAAGTGATAGTTGGAATTCTTAAATTTCTACATTCTAACCATCTTATCAAGTAAACTTTATGTATAGTAAGTATCTAAGTAATTGGGTTTTTATCTTCAATAAAATTCAAAATTAAAGTGTGTTAAGAACAAAGTGTGTGTTCATCTTCTTACTTGATTTGAGTGGGATATTATGTCTTTTCTAACATTAATCACAAAGTACTAGTTAGTCTTTTAATTTTATATTGAATAAAATCAAATATACATAAAATAACAACTACCAAGTAGCTAAAGTGAAAAAATTCTAGCATGATACTAACTATCACAAAAGGGTAGAGATAATAATGATCACATCAAATTTGCAAAGTCCAAAAGATGACATTACATAGAAACAATATTATAAAGATGAAAAACATTACACAAAATCATATGGCATCTATTCTAGAGTTTGTCAGACTAATCTTGTATTTGATGAAGATGTGCCATGAATAACACATTTTTCTTGGCAAGATCTAGCAGATGTGAAGAGAAGAAAACCACCTAAAAATCTATGTTAGAGTAAAGCACTAAAATATTAATTTCCTAAAAATAGTTGCATGAGAACATAACAAAACATCTAGCTTTCCAACTATGTTTTAAAATAACCCATCTCATAGACTCAAAACTGATATCATTATGAAAACCAAAACGAAGAAGAGCTTCCTTCCAATTCAAATTATTTTGAAAAATAGAAAAAATAAATAAAAACAAATTCCATTATTTTCTAGCAAAACACTAGTAAATTTCAGCCTCATTTTCGACGCTCATTGGTCTATTTTTTAACGCACAATGGTCAATAGAATGACCATTTGTGTTGAACTTTCTTTGGTGATTTTTCCACACGTTCCCTTAAAAGTTGAATATTTGACTTACCATTTGGTCAAAATTTTGACTAAAAACAACGTCCAAATTTCCAGCTACAATATTACCAGCATTCATCATTTTTTATCAACCTTGGTCAAATTATCCACTACTGTATAAGTCATGAATATAGCTTCGTCGTCCAAGAAAGCAATCATGTTGGTTGAAAAAGCAATGACAAATTGAGTTTTTTTTTAAAATAATATATATGAATCATTTGTGCACAATGCATATTATTGCATATTGTTATAATAACTGAGAGGGGGGTGAATCAGTTATCCAATGTCCCAAAACAAAATGTATAATCCAAAACAAATTCTTCAACTTCTACTACTTGGTAAACATAAAATACTTTCACTGTCTATGCTTTTACTGATTGTCAGTCTAAAACTTATAGTAGTTACTGATCAAATCTAACATGCAATATGTGAAGTATGATAACAAACAAATATCACAATCAACACATAACACAAGAGATTTAATGTGGAAACCCTGTGAAGGGAAAAACCACCTGGGACTGGCAACCCAAAATGTTCACTCTTTTGAAGTGAGGTCGGTGAAGACCCAACCCTGTTAAAGGTTATAAACACACTATTAGGTGTGACCTTGTTAGAGGATTTTAGACCAGAAGTTATCATCCAACCAATAGTCACTCTGGGGTTGACAGGATAACAATGTTCACTCTATGAATGAAACATAAAAAGACTTTCTTAGTCCACTTAGTTAAGAGATTTGATTGTGTACAATGGTTAAATATGTAATAGTAGAAGTTCTACCTTGATACAACTTCAATTGCAGTTTACAGATCAATATTCAGCTCATACAAATCTTTCTGATCAATATATCACTTCAGATTCAACACTATATCAACTTACTGTCTATTGATAATTACTCTCTGTAGCTCGATAATTGTTCTGCAGTTTGGTTCTCACTAACCAGTATGATCAAAATGCATGAAAACTTGTTCACGCGATAATTCTGCAGTATCTTCTTCTTCTGGCATTATTTCAACAATGAAACCAATGTCTCTTATATAGACGGGTAAATTGTTTTCTTTTTGTCCATCAAATTTTGTTGCTTAATCTCAATCATTGATTTTTCCACTTTAACCTTCTTCGGCTGATGTGTCAGTAACACGTTTCAATCTGTTCCATTAGATCTTCCTTGAATTATGTTAGCTGTCGATCTTCATAACAAACCTTATCTGTTACCTAGATTTCATACACTTTCCAGCTCATCAATTTATCGGCTAAACTAATCATTTAATTCCTTTTTGTTTTGCTCAGTTAACAAAAAAATGCATCGGTGAACATAAGCTCGGTTAAGATTGTGCTCGGTATACACTACACTCCATCGGTGTATACTAGAATGCTTCATTTACTGACAACACTACTTTGTGTCTTTCAGCTCTATTCTTCATCATAAATGAATGCAACATAATAAAGTCAATATCATCAAGTCATAGACTCATCAAAAAGTTACTCAGTGTATTCCTTATCCTCATCTGACATATACATCTTCCTCATGTAGATACTTCTGTTCTTCATCTCTTTCACCTTTCTTCAGATGTTTCGGTGTAGTAAATTACAAGATAAGTACTGTCAAGCTAGTTGACATCAATGACAACATAATACTAATTTAATCATCTTGCATATCTAATCAACAACTCCTTAATGATCTTTAATCACAGATTCTTCATTTAGGTTCTAAATCAGTTGTAGTTCATTAATCTCTCCCTTTGGCATTGATGGCAACTCAAGTAATATGAAGTGTACCATACACATACCAAACATGTATTCTACAACTCTATGAACAAATGCTATACAAGCTCTCCCTAGCTTAATATGTTTAATCACTACATTACTAAATAGCATTATAAAATACAGCTTTGTCATTCTGTAGATATGATCTTTTCAGCTCTCAGGTTCCTACTTCTGTTCTCTGTAACTGATCTTCAATGTTCTGTTTCTTTCAAATTATCTCTCCCTTAGATAGTTCTCATCGGTGCATGTTTAAGTTTTCTTTCATATTATTTATCTCTCACTTTGACAACAATGCCAAAGAAACAAATAAATAATCAGCTCTGTAGTAGCTGAGTAACTCTCTGTTGTCCAATACAGTCTCTGTATCTCTGTATACTAATATACCAATCTATTTCAATTTTTCAAACTTAATCACAACCTTGAACATTATTCAAAGTGTGAACTATGCTGCATCAACATGTGATCTTCTGATAAGTTTAAGTTGATGCAACATCCAAATCACATTAGTGACTGATAGATAGGGGACGAACCCCAAATCTAGTCCTCAAGTATTCAAATGTGTCCTTCGGTAGAGGATTTGTAAAGATATCTGCAAGTTGTTCTTTAGATGTAACAAATTCTAACTTCACTTGCTTCTCTTGCACTTGTTCTCTTAACTAGTGATACTTAATTGATATATGCTTTGTCTTAGAGTGCATCACTAGATTCTTTAAAATATTAATAGCACTAGTGTTGTCACAGTATATAATCACCGGGTTAGTGATTACCTCATTCATTCCTTCCAACACTTGCTTGATATATGCAATGTTTGAGCAATTAGTAGTAGTAGAAACATACTCTGCTTCAGCTGTAGACTGAGAAATACAAGCCTGCTTTTTACTTGTCTAGGTTACAAGTCTTTCACCGAAGAAGAATGCTCCTCCGGTGGTTCTTTTTCTGTCATCCACATTTCAAGCCCAATCAACATTGGTATAGACCTTTAGTTCAAAATTACCTTCCTTAGGATACCATAATCCATAATCCTCTATCTTTTTTAGGTATCTTAAGATTCTTTTAGTAGCAATCATGTGTGATTCTCTAGGGTTAGCAAAAAATCTAGCAATAATTCCCACAACATGTGCTATATCTGGTCTACTGTGAACTACATACATTAGCTTACCAATCATGGATTGGTAAAGTGTCTGGTTTACCTCTGTAGTTTCATCTTCCTTTGTCAATTTACTTCTAGTAGCCATCAATGTTCCCATAGGTTTACCATCTTCCATGCCAAATGTCTTCAAGACTTCCTTAATGTATTTAGATTATGAGATGAATATCCCATCACTTCGCTAAATCACTTGTAGTCCTAGAAAGAATTTAATCTCTCTGAACATAGACATCTCAAACTCTTTTCTCATCTCATCAGCAAAAGATTTACATACATGATCTTGACCTCCAAAAATAATATCATCAACAAATATCTCAGCAATAATAATAGTGTCATCAGTATCACCTTTCATGTACAAATTATTGTTCTGACTAGTTCTAACAAATCCAATACTTAACAAGTAAGTATGCAGCCTTTCATAGTAGGCTCTCGGTGCTTGCTTCAAACCATATAAAGCTTTATGTAATCTACATACCATGTCTTTGTTGCTTGGATCAATAAATTCTTTAGGTTGTTCTATGTAGACCTCTTCTTCAAGTATACCATTTAGAAATGCTAACTTCACATCCATTTGATAAACTTTAAATTTCTTGTGTGCAGCATATGCAAGTAGCATTCTAAATCCTTCCAATCTAGCAACTGGTGCAAATGTCTCACCATAATTAATGCCTTCTTCCTATGCATATCCCTTGCATACCAATCTAGCTTTATTTCTTGTCACCTCACCATTTTCATTCAGTTTGTTCCTGAATATACACTTAGTACCGATAACATTCTTATCTTTAGGTCAGGGTACTAAGGACCAAGTTTTGTTCTTCTCTATTTTTTCTATTTCCTCTTTCATTGCATTAACCCATTCTTCATTCTCTAATGCAACTTTCACATTTTTTGGTTCAAATTCACAAACTAGACATGTACCTTGTCTTGCTTTGCTTCTTGTCTGCATGCCAGCTTGTCTATCTCCAATAATTTGTGTCTCAGGATGATGTCTCCTAACAAAACTAGCTAGTACTCAGTTTCTTCTTTCTTGTTCATCATGTTTAGGTTCATGTGCCTTCTCGGTAGCTCCATCTTGTTCATCGGTTTCCCTTTCCTATTCCTCGGGGTTATTTTCCTGCTGACCGGTTATCATAGGTTGCGACTTTGGTAGATAATCAAGATGTTCAATGTAAGTGAATCTACCATAGTCTTCCAGTTCCTTTCCACTTTCCTCTATGTTCTTGTCATCAAACTCATCAACACAGACATTAGTACTTTCAATTATCTTATTTGTAACATTATTCAGACATTTATATGCTTTACTCTTGGTAGAATATCCTAAGAATATTCCTTCATCACCTTTAGAATCAAATTTCCCATTTCTCTCATCTTTTAGAATAAAAAATTTGCTTCCAAAAATCCTAAAATAACTTACAGTAGGTTTGTGTCCAAACCATAGCTCATAGGGTGTCCGGTTGGTGTCCTTTTTCAGTTGTACTTAGTTAAGCACGTATACAACTGTATTGACAGCTTCCCTCCAACATGTCTGAGAAATAGTTTTTTGTAGCATTAGTGTTCTTGCACAGTCAATTATTGACCTATTCCTTCTTTCAACAATCCCATTCTGCTGAGGTGTTCTCGGTGCAGAGACCTGCCTTTTGATACCATGCTCATTACATAAATTAGTAAATTCATCAGAGATAAATTCACCTCCTCTATTAGATCTTAAGCATTTTAATTATTTTCCAGTCTCTTTTTCTACCTTTGCCTTATACCACTTAAACATCTTAAACGCTTCAGATTTTTCTTTTAAGAACATAACTGTCATCAATCTAGTATAGTCATCAACAAAAAGAATAAAGTATCTATCACCATAATAACTTTGAGTTCTCATTGGACCACATAGGTCTGTATGAACCAACTCAAGTATCTTCTTTGTTGAGTAGTCTTTTCTTTTAAAACTAGACTTAGTCATCTTACCTTTCTGACATTCATGACACATAGCATGATCAGGTTTTGACAAGTTAGGCAACCCTCTAACTCTTTTCTTCTTACTAATCTTGATCATGTTATCAAAGTTCACATGGCATAACCTTTTATGCCACAACCATCCATCTTCATCCTTCATTAATAAAGAAGAAGACTGATCAATATCAAGATATAATAGATTACCTCTGGATTGTGTACTGGTTCCAACAAGTCTTCCTCCATTATCATAGATTTTTACCTTTTTTCTCTCAAAAGAAAGTTGGTGGCCTGAATTATTCAGCTGTGCCACACTTAACAAATTATAGTTCAATCCATCTATCCAGTATGCATTTTCACATTTTATTCTATCATTAATCATCAGTGAACCTTTACCTCTTACCATACAGGGTGCATCATTTACCATCCTAACAAATCCTCCATCGTATTCATCAAGTAGGTCAAATTTTTCTACATCACCAGTCATATGATGTGTGCAACCACTGCCTATGATCCATGTATCATTTCTGCTTACTTTAGAGATCAGTGCTATTTCTTCATGTTTCTCTCCTTCCTTTGAGTCATCTTTCATAGCAACAAATACTACTTCTATATCATCATCAGTGTCAGATTCAGATTCAATATCTTTGGCTATGTAACATACCTTTTTCCCTTTGTCATAGCTATCTTGGTTATCTTTGTTGTTATGTTAGTAGCCTCTATTGACTGTTCTCCCATAGCTTCCTTCAGATCGGTCTTTGGATATATCATCATCTTTCTTATTCGGACATCTAGTAGCGATGTGGCCAACTTCTTTACAATTAAAGCATGCCAAAGGTAGCTTACCTCTATACCTTCCTTTACCTTTGGGTAACCTTCTGGCCATAAGAGCTTCAAGCTCATCAAGTTCATCATCAGTATCACTATCATTATCATTATTCTTATTATTTGTGCTACTAGATTTACCAATCTTCAAAGAAGACATGAAAGCGGATTCAATGGAAGGTACAACACTATTGTCAAAGTTATTCAATTCAAAGGTTGTAAGCTTATCGATCAGTGTGTCAAGAGTAAGGTTGAATGTAGCTCTAGTTTCATGAATTGCAGAGATCCTGATTGCATAAACTGGCAGTAAAGTTATGAGAATCTTTCTTATCACTATTTCATCCTCAATAATTTCATTTGATGCTCTAATAACATTTACTACCTCTTTTAGTCTATTTGAGTATTGCACAATGTTCTCACCTTCTTTCATCTTCATATCATCAAATCGACCTCTTACGCTTTCTGCTCTGGCTCTTTTAACATTCAAATATCTACTGTATATTAGAGTCAGTTTATCCTACATGGCTTTGGTAGTAGTGCATCCCTTAGTGTCTTCAAATTCGGCATCGATATAGGTAGCAACAAGTTCCATCATAGTAATATTGTGTTCATGCCTATCTTTCAGTTGATCAAGGGTTAAGGGACTAGGTGTCGGTTCAATGTAGTCATTTTGCATTAGTTCTAGTGCAGAATTCCCAATTCTAGATATGTGCAACTTCATCTAGCTTTGCCATACTATGAAGTTCTCTTTGTTCAGCTTTGGCACTTCCCTCTTATACATCTTGAGATCTTTGTGTTGGAGTCCTTAAAACTCTGTTCTAAGCAACCACAACTCTGATACCAATTGTTAGAATAACCGAGAGGGGGGTGAATCAGTTATCCAGTGTCCCAAAACAAAATGTATAATCCAAAACAAATTCTTCAATTTCTACTACTCGGTAAACATAAAATAATTTCACTATCTATGCTTTTACCAATTGTCAGTCTAAAACTTATAGTAGTTACCGATCAAATCTATCATGCAACATGTGAAGTATGATAACAAATAAATATCACAATCAACACATAACACAAGAGATTTAACATGGAAACCCTGTGAAGAGAAAAACCACCTGGGACCGGCAACCCAAAATGTTCACTCTTTTGAAGTGAGGTCGTTGAAGACCCAACCCTGTTAAAGGTTACAAACACACTGTTAGGTGCGACCTTGTTAGAGGATTTTAGACCAGAAGTTATCATCCAACCAATAGTCACTCTGGGGTTGACAGGATAACAATGTTCACTCTATGAATGAAACATAAAAAGACTTTCTTAGTCCACTTAGTTAAGATATTTGGTTGTGTACAATGGTTAACTATGTAACAGTATATGATCTGCCTTGATACAAATTCAATTGCAGTTTACAGATCAATATTCAGCTCATACAAATATTTTTGATCAATATATCACTTCAGATTCAACACTATATCAACTTACTGTCCATCGGTAATTACTCTCTGTAGCTTGGTAATTATTCTGCAGTTTGGTTCTCACTAACCAGTATGATCAGAATGCATGAAAACTTGTTCACGCGATAATTATGCAGTATCTTCTTCTTCTGGTGTTATTTCAACAATGAAACCAATGTCTCTTATATAGATGAGTAAATCATTTTCTTTTTGTCCATCAGATTTTGCCGCTTAATCTCATTCATTGATTTTTCCACTTTAACCTTCTTCAGCTGATGTGTCAGTAACATGTTTCAATCTGTTCCATTAGATCTTCCTTGAATTATGTTAGCCATCAATCTTCATAACATACCTTATCTATTACCTAGATTTCATACACTTTCTAGCTCATCAATTTATCGGCTAAACTAATCATTTAATTCTGTTCTGTTATACTCGGTTAACAAAGAAATGTGTCAGTGAACATAAGCTTGATTACCACTACACTCAGTATACACTACACTCCATTGGTGTATACTGGAATGCTTCATTTACCGACAACACTGCTTTGTTTCTTTCAGCTCTATTCTTCATCATAGATGAATGCAACATAATAAAGTCGATATCATCAAGTCATAGACTCATCAACAAGTTACTCAGTGTATTCCTTATCCCCATCTGACATATACATCTTCCTCATGTAGATACTTCTGTTCTTCATCTCTTTCACCTTTCTTCAAATGTTTCGGTGTAGTAACTTACAAGATAAGTACTGTCAAGCTAGTTGACATCAATGACAACATAATATTGATTTAATCATCTTGCATATCTAATCAACAACTCCTTAGTGATCTTTAATCATAGATTCTTCATTCAGGTTCTAAATCAGTTGTAGTTCATCAATTAATTGTTTGGCTTACTATGTCAAACAATCATGCATTCCTCCAAAGTGATTTTAGTTTGGCTTACTATGTGAAACAATCATGCATTCCTTCAGTTTGTTGTCCTTTGGTTTACTAGTTTAATATGGATCATTGGTTTAAGAATGGTTTGTTTCATGTTTGAATGTACCATTGAATGAAGTTTGGCTATATTAAGTACAATCTTAAGACTCGTGACTCTTCAAATTCTCTTATTTCCTTCAGACCTCCAGTGTTTTTGAGAGGATCGGTCCAAAACACATGGGGTTGGTTTTTGAGTATGTTGTCAAGCATGGAAAAGGGTATTAGGAAATGTGGTTTGTTTTCAATGATGTTTGGGAATAGTCTGGGAAAGGATTGAAAAACCCTCACTATTGTACTACTAGGACTATGCTAGAATAGATAGTGTGATAACCCCTCTCTAATATATAATCTAAATAAAAATTATAAAATAATAATAAAAATTATAAAATTAACATATAAAGCCAATAAATAAATTATGATATATAATATATCCTAAACAAAGAAATAAATGCATTGAATCCTTCAATAAGTAACAAATAATATTCTACTAACAAATGGCTAATATCCTATGAAAAATTACAGTTGCCGAAGAGATGTGACTCATCAATACAAAAGATTGCCACCCTTTCAATTTGGTAGGTATAAGAGAAGGTCCAAACTCATTCAAAGGGCACCGATTCAGAAGATAATAAAAAAAAAAGAAAAAAAAGAACAACATAAAAACATATCAGATTGAATATCATCAAATATGAAGAAGTGAGTTTGAATGACAACGAGGAAGGAATAAGACAAGTTGGTCAGATCTATATTCTAATAGGGACGCTAGAAGAAAATCTGAGACTTCCATTTGCAGTTTGATTTATGACTACTAAGAGAGTAAGTTGTGGCCTTCATATTAAGGTTGACATGGAGAAAATTATGGTTGCTGCTAAGAGAAACGTCATTGAATAGTAGGGAGAACAGAGGTATATATATTTTTAATACATTTGGGTATTTGATTGAATAAGAAATTATATAATAGGTGTTACGTTTCATGAGGAAGAGATTGTTAATATATTGGATACTACTCAGCATACTTATCCTTTTACGATCACAGTCAATTCAATATCAGAAATTATTTTAGACGGAATATTACAAATACTAGTGTGTAAGTTGAGGGAATAGAAAATTGAACCATATAGGAAGATGTATTGGAGTGGGACCAAGATAAATAGAGAACACACTAGACTCAGAGAAAGTCTGGTGTAAGTAAATTATGTTTAGACAAAATTAGACGGTTAAGAATCAAACCAGAGTTTACAATATTATAATAAATATATTTATAGTAAATTAATATATATATATATATATTCATTGATTAATACTAAAGAATATATATGTTCATAATTATATAGTAAATATTATATATCTATTATTACATATATCAAGAGTATATATGTACTAGCAAGCCAAGTCTCTATTTGATTACTAGCAAGCATTGGGTAACATCCAACTATGATTTAATATTACTTTACAAATGATATATTAGAATCCTAGTATTGATAAGGAACTCTTAGAGGGTCTTATATATATAAGAATCATATCGGTTAAATTATACACACACACACACACACTCCGATTTGTCACCTTTCAGACTGGAAGGAAGGAATATAAGGATGTATTCAAGGAGAGATTTTGTAAATCCCACCAATAGCTTCTATCCCAAAATAGCGTGGGGGTCAGCATCCCAATAGTTTGGGCTTGGACCTGTAAACCTTGAGGGAGCCTATTGGGAATGGTCTCTAAGCGCCCTGGTCGCATCCTAAAGTCTTTCTATCCAATTCGATAGGGTAATAAGTTGGACATGGGACCATTAATATAGTCATAAGAGGAAATATAAATTATATTTAAATTATCATTTCATTTAATTAAGTTGAAATACTAAATAGATCTATATGAATTACAAGCATGATGAGTAGACTAGTGAGATCCAAGGTTACAAACTAACAGGGACATTACAGACAGTTTGGTGCAAGGAGATAGACTAGTCACAAGAATGGATTGAGATGTTAATGAGTGTATGATTTGAGTGTATTGGGATCCTTAGAGGAGTTAGGGTCACCATGGGAAGCATAGTTCATGAGTGTGGTTGCAGAATCCTATTGAGAGAGGAGTGCATGTTGTGAGCATGGAGCATGATTGACTAGTTTGGGTTTGAAGAGTTTCTTGGAGATCCAAGGTGTAGAGTCTAGTGGGGTTTAAGGTGATTGAAGATTGACCTTTGATAGGTCTATGGAGTGGGATGGGTCTAGGAGTGATCTTAGAATGAAGATTGAGGAAGTTGCTATCAAGAAAAGAAGGAAAGAAGCATTAAACAATTTTGGGTAGTTAGGTGATTGCAGTCAGGTTTCTTTGAAGAGTTTGAGTCTATTTGTTTGTTGGTCCACATGACTAGAAAGGGGGGTGTAAAGTAGATGTGTGAGAAAACCATAATGTAATAGGTTCAATCAATAAAATAAACTTTTTTCTCTGCATACTGTATTCTGTCCCGTGGGTACAGTCAGCAACCCTATGTCTTCAAATGAGTTTTGTGATATGTTAATGGTTGAATGATGGTGTAAGATCCCTTATTTGGTTATTACTTATGTTTCCATGTATTGATCTCATTCTTTTAATTGCTAAAGAGGTCAGGGAATTGACTGGTACCCTTATTGTACCCAAGCTTCTTGTTGTAACAATGAATTGAGATTGTAGTCTTCCTTTATGAATTGACTCTCCCACCCCATGTGATCACTATGATTGGTGGAAGATGTCTAATATGTAACATATCCTTGTAATATAGTTTGTTTATGCAGGGATATAAGGAGGTGTGTTTGAGAAGCCATAGAATGGTGGAGATCTCAGAGTGAAGAGTGCCCTGTTTTGGCACCAGTCACATGGAGGATGAATGCCCTGAAGGATGGATACATTTTATGATGGAATATGGATGTTAGGATCGATATTGATGTGTTAGATCATCAATTATATTGATGTGGAGGTAGTGTTAAAGGTTTTTGTAAAAAATCCCTAGATAAGTGACCCTAGTGTTAAATGTCTTTTTGAAAAAGATATGAACAAGTACATTATACATTGAGAGATGCCCTCCTTCCCTCCTTCAACTCTGCTTTCCAAAAGAACAAAATGAAATAAAATTGATTTATTATGGGCACTAACCCCAAACCCTCATATGCTTCAAAGACTCAAACTTGGCTAGACCTTTCCCAATGATCCAAGATGATATGAATGAAGTCCATGGATTGTGTTTAAGTGGATTTGATAGGTAAACAACACTTAACTCTACAAACTTCCACAGGATTGACCAAACAAATTGGTGTTTTGGATACCCTTTTCCTAGTACATTGTCATATCAAAGGAAATATATGATTTTTTTGGAACATGTACTGCTTCTCACACCCTGTGACTCCCAAAATGCACAAAAATGGGTAATTAAAAAAAAAAACCTTGTGTTTCTTGTACTCCCAAGATTCCAAACTATAGATAGTGTCATATTATGCTATCAAAACTCCAAATCTCAAAGGAATTAGACTTAGACTTCCTAGTACCTGAAAAACCCCAAATTTGGTGTTCCAAACCCTTGTTTATAGGGCTTTCTAAATCTTTGTCTTTCAAGCACTGCTAGACCAAATTGAAGGTTGTTTCACCTTGCATTCAACATATCAAAGAATTCCAAAACCTAAAATATACCCCTCATTTGACTAGAATGTCTACTGCAATACCCTTGCCATCAAATTCAATTCTTTTTCCATCATTTGCTGACTAATAACCCTCTAAACGACGACAATGTTGTAACAGTGAATTGGATTAGCTTCAAAACAATTCAAATTTCATATGAATGCCTCCAATGTAATAAGAATTCAAAGTAATATGAATGCCTTCAAAACAATTCAATGCCCATATGAATGCCTCCTTTTCATAAACCAAATGTGAGAGAAGTGGGGTACTATTTAGGAATATCGAATTACAATAAATCCCTAATGGAATAAATTAGGGAAAGATAATGGAAAAGAGCCAACATTAGTATTATTGGGGAGTATTGTAGGTGTAGGTTTAGTAGATCCCACTGCATTTTTACCCACATTTCACGAAGCTATTCTTAATCTTCTCTTTCTAAATGAGAATGATTCTTAATGATATTTCCAGAACTTACAAGTGTTGTCAATCTGCAATCACAGGTGGTGTCGATCTGCAATCATAGGTGGTGTCGATCTGCAATATGTGATCCTTCATTGATTCCCTCCTTCCCTCCTTCACCTTTGCTTTACGTGCGAAATAACAAAATGAAATAAAATGAAACCGTCTTTTTTTTAAAAGTTATATTCCCTTGTTGGTTGTAATTACAACGACATGTCATGGTTGTCATAATTCCATCCAACAGGGGAGTTGATTTAAAAAAATCAAAATTTTCCTTCTATAACTGACCGAGAGAAACCATTTTAATGCTTGGTCATAAATGTTGGTCGGAAATGTGGGTCAAATGTATTAGTGAAAGGACAATCCCAAAATATGTGCTTCATTATTTCAACACAAAAATAGAAAGGATAACTTGTTGGTTGAATTTTAATGTGTCTTAACCTTTCTCCAATGGGAAACTTATGATGTAAGACTTTACAAGACAATAATTGCGTCTCCATATCAACTTTTGATTTCCAAATTTGTGCACTCATTTTGGTCCATCTTTTGGCACTAAATCTGCATTTCCATTTCTTGTTAAGGTGGAGAAGGATCCTCCAAGAAAGAAACAAATGAAGATAAACTTTATTAAATGGGAAAAATTAAAATGCAAAGATTCATGCCATTTCTAGTCCTTAAAAAGTTACAGTCTCTATGAGTGAAAATTTTCATGGACAACTCAAGTGGCACTAATGATTGCACAACTATCAAAAATCCTATATACCTAGCATTCAACCCAAATTGATTTTTAATATTTATCCATGAAACCCACTCAACAACATTGAGATCCCTAACATCCTTGAAATATCGAACACCTTTCTTATATAAATAATAAGCATGTCTAGGAAAACAAATAGTCAAAGGCTAATTATGGTAATTGATAAGTTTATTCCACCATATTGATGAAGAAGCAAAGCTGAAACCATGTTGTAGGGATGAACCCTTCTACTGAAGACATTGAAAAACTTGTTTTAGGCCTTCCAAATGGATTGTAAGGGGAAGGAATATATTGTCATTTATTACTAGCTGCAACTTAACAAACTCAATTGTACGAATACAAATTTTCCAAGGTCAATCCCCTTTAGCGGCTCTAATAATCCACTCACTAGTAAGGCACATTCCTTGAGTTTGAGGATCAATAATTCAAAAAACAACCCTTATGTTTTGGTTGAATGCAATGTAACCAAGATGTAGCAATAAAAACAACATTACCATCCCATTTGGACAAGCAAAATTTTCTAATTAATTTATTCAAGTCCTAATCATTTGTTCTTGGAAGGCATCCAACATGAAGAATAATACACATGTAATCCAATAAAAAATTTATTAGCAATTTGAATTCTTCCAGCCAAAGATAAAAATTTGTTTCCCCAACTAAATATCTTATTGTTTACCATGTCCCACATGTCGAAAAGTGGAGCCCCTACACAAAACAGAATGCCAAGATATCTAGTAATTTCTCCATGCTTAATTTTCCTCCACTATTTAGGAACTCAACTAGGACTATGATCTGAATGAGACATCATAAAGCTTGTCTTGTAGTGAGCTAATTGAGATCCTGAAACAACACAATATATATCAAGGATGTCCAAGGTGTTCTTTATCTCTTCCTCCGTGTTTTGCAAAAAACAACAAATTATCATCAACAAAGTGTTAGTTAATACGATCACCTTGTTTTGCAAAATAGAAATCCCTTTAAGATGCATTTGGTTGGCTGCTTGAAGAAGGTAACCCAAGGCATTAGTTGTAAGCACATATAAGAAATGAGATTAAAAAAAACCCTATCTTATAGAAAGTTGTAGTTCAAATGGTGTTGTCAAAGAGTTATTGATCACCAGTTGTGCATTGCTATCTTGAAACAACACACAGACATGTTTTTTTAATTTAGGTAAAAAAACCAACCAATTAAGCATTTTGAGAATGAAATCCCAATGAATTTGATCTTAAGCTTGATCCAAGTCTAACTTAACCAGAAAAGCACTTTGACCCAATTTTTGGGCCCATTCAAGAGTCTCCCAAGCAAACATCAAGTTATCCAGGATAAATTTGCCTTTAATAAATCTAGTTTTCTCTAGTCTAGCAATCCCTTGAAGTCTAATCCTAATAGCCAAAGATTTTGCAATAATTTTGTAAGATGTGTTTAATAAAGTAATTGGTCTCTAACATAAATTGTTTCCTCATTATTTCCTTTAGGAATGAGCTTAATTAAAACTTTATTGATGTTTGGACAAAGAGAGCCATTATGAAAGGCTTCTAGATAGAGCATATATAAGTCTTCTTTAATATGATTCCAAATAGTTTGGTAAAATTTAGTTGGTAGGCCGTCAATACTTGAAATTTTATTAGGTTTCATAGAGAAAAGAACACGTTCAATATCTTCCATGGAAAGGATCTGATATAGATAAGTAATATATCTAGGATCAATTTTATTAGGAATATGGACCTTAACAATCTCTTCCAAAGTTTGTTAAACATCGGTCCAATTCTTATCTCCTTTAAATAAAATTTCATAAAACTTCTTAAAAAACATAGATATTTTAGTAGGATTAGTGTGGATTCCATGCTCATCCAATATGACACTAATTCTCTCCTTCTTATGCTTATAACTAAGATATTTAAAAAATAATTTAGATCCCCTATTTCCCTCTTTGATCCAATGAAGTCTCACTCTAATTTATGCACCTTGACCTTTATAACCATCCATTTTTTTTAGTTGTCTCAAGGAAAACAGTGAATCTTTGAATTTTCTCATTACTAGGATTAGCATTTCATTGTTTCCTAGCATGTTCGAGCTTCCCATGTAGATATTTTTCTCTGCATTTTTGTCTCCACACAGTTCTATGGCCAAAAGAATGTAGGAAATTAATGTCATTGGTTCAAAGAAAGACACCACCACTTAATCCAAGATATCTTCAAATCCTATCTTCTTCTTTATTTCCTAAATAACCCTTCACTTTTTGAGTTTGAAGGGGAAATAAATCTTCTTTTCTGGAAGGTTACCCAAATCCTTCTAGCTCCTAATTATCTCATCTATTCATCCTGATTTTCTTGGATTGATCTTGATCATTCGTCCAATCTCAAATACTTATATAAACCCTCTCATTCTCATAATGAAGGATCCAATTTTTTAAAAGAATCACTTTATGCAATTTTTTAGTATCAATTCTTAGCAATCATTATACTAATTTCTTGAAACTCCGAAGTCAAAGTTCTCCCAGAATCAACTCTGGAAGCAATAGAAGACACTAGACATTATTCAGTTTGATTGATTTAGTTTTATATTTCATTTTTTATTATCATGTCTACATTTCATTGTTCTATAGAGTTTGTTTTGTTAGTCGTTTATTTAGATTGATTTCTTTTCTACTAATCTCTTATTCCTACTTTTACAGATTTTTCCCTATGACATTTTGGTGAACTCGACTGAATCAACAACCCACAGATAGCTTGAAAATAAACTAACATTTGTTTTTAGTCTCAGCCATAAAGATGAGATTTAATTTTTCATATTTTCTTTAAGTATTTTGCAACTGTCTAGTTTATTAACACAAATGTTCTCTTTATTACCAAAAGTGCATATTCTTTATCACAGTTGTTTGGTTGTTTACAACTTTACCACAATCAATAATAGAACTCGCTCCTCTAAGCTAAGAATATAGAATAACAGAATTCACAAATTCCCAAGGTAAGAACATAGAATAATCATAACAGAGTCCGTGACCTTACGGCACTGGCTTATTCTAGTTTGAGCATTATATAACAAGCAGAGCCTTGCTGCAAGAAAATTATTTTTCATCTGGATTCATTGAATAAATTTTGGTCATATTATACAAGGAAAAATGGCGCTCACCGAAACTTCCCAACGTTCAGATGGTGATATTGATTATATGTTCGCTTCCCGTTATCTTCAGAGTTCTCTACCAAAGTATGTATGCATTGTTTTAATTTCATAACATGTCTGAATCTCCAAATCTGTAATACCCAGCTTGAATGCAGTTTATTTTAAGATCCATTATTGAATTAATTTGCAGGTTTGGTCTTCCTGAGAAATCAATTCCAAAGGAGGCTGCATATCAGATCATCAGTGATGAGCTCATGCTTGATAGCAATCCAAGGCTTAATTTGGCCTCTTTTGTGACAACGTGGATGGAACCTGAGTGTAATAAGCTGATAATGGAAGCTATCAATAAGAACTATGTTGATATGGATGAGTACCCTGTCACCACTGAGCTTCAGGTCATTGGTTTTTTCTCAATTCAAGAAGGATATATTTTGCTTGATTATCAATTAACATCTGACAATTAAGTTCTGATGACAAGGGTTTAGTGAATAGTTTGGAGGAGGTCGTCAGAATTTTTATTCTGATAATCTCTTTTAAACTTTGTCTTTGTGTTTTGAGAAAAGAAATGCTCTGTTTTATTGTATGTATTTTATGTAGAAATCTGGGGTAAAATCGTTAGATTGACTGGACGAGGATAGAATTGATGTTGACATGGAATGGTGTTTAATTTGTTTTGTGAATTGGGTTTTCAGAACCGGTGTGTGAATATAATAGCTCGAATGTTCAATGCACCTATTTCTGATAAAGAGCAAGCTGTTGGTGTTGGGACTGTGGGTTCTTCAGAAGCTATAATGCTCGCTGGCCTTGCATTCAAACGCAAGTGGCAAAATAAGAGAAAAGGCCAAGGGAAGCCTTATGATAAGCCCAATATTGTGACTGGTGCCAATGTCCAGGTTTCAACTTACAACCAATTCTTTTTACTCTGTTTTCCTGCAATCTTAAGAATAATTAGCTGGGCTCTGTAGTTTTTGGTCATTGTAATTGATCTTTTTTAAGACATTGTTTTGCAGGTGTGTTGGGAGAAGTTTGCTCGGTATTTTGAGGTAGAATTGAAAGAGGTGAAGCTGAAAGAAGGGTATTATGTAATGGACCCTCGAAAAGCCGTAGAACTGGTTGATGAAAACACCATTTGTGTTGCCGCCATTTTAGGGTCTACTTATAATGGCGAATTTGAGGATGTGAAACTGCTCAATGACCTTCTGATGGAGAAGAACAATAAAACAAAGTATGGATTCAAATTATTTGTTTCTACATTTGTCTAAACTTATTTTTTTGCTAAGAATTAGTATATTTGTGGTTGAAGGCACTAATCCTTCTATAGGATATTTTCAAAAAAGATTATCCAGAAAGTATACTGTGGTTGAAGTTATCTGAGTATTGCTCAGAAATGTGATTATGTGAATGTTTAGATGGGACACTCCAATACATGTTGATGCTGCAAGTGGTGGGTTCATTGCACCATTTATCTATCCAAATTTGGAGTGGGACTTCAGGCTGCCATTAGTGAGGAGCATCAATGTCAGTGGGCACAAATACGGACTTGTTTATGCTGGAATTGGATGGGTTGTTTGGCGGGGCAAGCAAGACCTTCCAGAAGAACTTATTTTTCATATCAATTATCTTGGAGCTGATCAACCTACTTTCACACTCAATTTCTCTAAAGGTAGGTGATTTTCTTCAGAATGAAATATAGAATAAGCATTCTACGTTTTGCTTTACCAGACCCACTAGGGTACAGCGGAAGTAGAAATAGAATCTTTCTCAGCAAGATTTATGAGGCAGAGCAAAATATGATATAATTTATTACAGGAATTCTGTAGCTGATTTGTTGCTTGAAAGAATAATTTATGGAATGCGTTGTTTTAATAGAATAACTGAAAAAGTTCAGGCGGTCATGGTTGACTAGTAACAGAAAATCAAGAGTTAAAACTTGACAAAGTAACATTAGCTGGGTTCTATTGATTCACCATGATCTCCAATGTTTATAAAACTGAGGAGAAACTCATTGTATTTCATCTTAAATGAAAAGGGCAAATACAGAATATTGATAGATTGATTCTTCAGGGGAGGGTCTGATTTTAGCCCAATTTAATAATGCAGGTGCAAGTCAAGTCATTGCTCAGTACTACCAACTCATTCGCCTTGGCTTCGAGGTAAGAAACAGATGATTTAATTAGTCAGTAATTTGTGTTTTGAAAGAACCATTTTAACAAAAACCCAACTGTACAACTGTTGCAGGGATACAAGAAAATCATTGAAAATTGTAGGGCAAATGCCAAACATTTGCGTGATAGTCTTGTAAGAACAGGGCGATTCAATATGCTGTCAAAAGAGGAGGGTGTACCTCTGGTTGCTTTCTCTCTGAAGGAGAAGCTCAAGTACAATGAACATGATATTTCAGAACACCTGAGAAGGTTTAAGTGGGTAGTGCCTGCATATAATATGGCTCCAGATGCTCAGCACATAAGCCTTCTGCGTGTGGTCATACGAGAGGATTTCAGCAGAAGCTTGGCTGACAGGCTCGTACAAGACATCCGTACTGTTTTGGATGAATTAGATTCGTTACCAGTGAAGCGAGAGAAGAAGAGGGGTAATGTTGCTGCTCCTGCAAATGTACATGGCCAGGGAGTTTTAACAAGGAGGAAGATGAAGGACCTACGTGCTCCCCGCAAAACCAAAGCAATTTGTTAAATACCAGTCTTAACTGCTTATGGATTAAGAGTTTAGTATTGGACAACGTTGGAAGAGATTAGATACTCTGCATTTAGGAAGATTAATATATTACATTTACATAAATTTATTGTGATATGTATGTTTACTCACAAACCTTTGTTTGTTGTCTAATAATGAGTAATAATGGTTATTTTGATTTGTGTATTAATGATCATGGGGATTAGTAGAGATTTAAGAAGAAGCCCATGAGTTGAAGAGTTTTATTTATGTTAAAAGGATTATTAGTGTTTGAATTTTTTTTATAAAAAAATAAATATAAATAAATATTTTAAGTTAATTATATTTAGATTTAAATTTTAGAGGTTTAACAAAGATTTAACTTAATAATATATTTTATGATAAAATAAGATTTTATTGATAGGATATTTGGATAAAGTTAATTAAATAAAGATTTTGTATATAAGATTTTTTTTTAAAAAATATTATTATTTCAAATATAAGTGTCTATTTGAAAATGTATACTTATTTTGTTAGATAAAGTATAATCATTCTATAAGATACGAATAATTTAAGTACGTATAATTTGTTGAGTTTACATTTAAAACAATACATAATTTTTAGAAAATTTATATAAAATATGTTGAGAAATATTCTTTGATTCAAGGTGTCAATTTTTTTAATTGAACCCTAACACTATTTAACCCCTCTTATCCTAAACACTAATCCCAAGCTTTATGGGTGGTCCCACAATAGTGTGTCCCACTTTTTAAGACATGCTGATTTTTGCTGAAATGACACACTTTTAATAAAATATGATGATTTAAGCCTTGAGAGGTTCCATTTGAAGGAAATGGTTAGCTAAAAGCCTCTTAGATTAAAAAAATATTGATATAACATCTATACTCCTCATTCATACCTACAATGGAGTCTCCTTCGCACCTATTAAAAGCTGACAAAAAATCACTTTGACTTTTTGTTTTGGTAGATCAAATGAATCCATTTGAAAAACCTATCTATGTAGTATGATGCTATTTGGAACAAGCATTCTAATGAATATGATTTTAATACATATTGAGTTCATTATCACTTAAATATTACTTTAACTAAACATAGGTTGTTTGGTCATTCGACAACCTGTCTCTTCAAGACTTTGGGAAAAATAGTAAATTACAAAAAAAATAATTATGAAAAATATGTTGGAAAACAGTATTTGTGTTACCTTTCTATAAAAAAAATAAAAAATGAATTTCGATATACATAGATCAAGTTAGATCAATCCAAGTGACCTTATGTCTAAATTACAGTTATTGTCACTTTAGAACTTAATAAACTATGAAATATTGACCCAAAATGAATGAAACCAATTGCATTATTTAGATATTGAAGTTACAAATATAACCTCAAAATAATTACATCGTTATCATATTTTAAAAAAAAGTTATGTTGATCCAAGTGATTGTAACTCCTTAAAAACATAGTTTTTCACAAAAACCACTTTTTGAAGGAGAACAAAAAATGAATTTAAATAATTTTTAAAAAAAATATATATATATTTAGAAACTAGAAATAAAATTCTAAAAGACTCTAGTTTACATCATCTTCCAATTCTTAATAGTTTTGCGGCAATAGGTGTTCGAAAGTGAAGTTTTTTCTCAGAATGTTGATCTCTGTGTCAAAGTTGGCCAAAAAGTGGGACACACTATTGTAGGACCACCCTTATTCTAGAACCTAAATGAACCATAACCCTAACCTTTACCCTAATTAATACCAATTTTGACCATAATCCTAACCTACCATGTCACTAATTACAAATCTAATTAAACCATAAGCTTAATTAAACCCTAACCCTAACCCTAACCTTGGATGAACCTGAACCTTAAGCCTAAAACTAACTAGGATGACCTAAATGAATACTAACCTTATTGAAATGTAACCTTAATAAATCTTATCTTTACTCAAGAAACCTAATTCAAATTGAACCTTAATATTAATTGAACCCCAACACTAACCCTAATTAACCCTAACCCTAGTGATAATCCAAATTATAACCCCAAGATTTATCCTAGAAGACTAACTACTCTAATCCTAATTGGATCATAATTGAATTATAACCATAATAGTAATTCAATGCTAACACTAACATAACACTAGCTTTACCCTAACCCTAACCATATAATTGTAATTGAACCCCAAGTTTAACCCCAACACCAACCCAACCTTAATCTTAACCCAATCTTTATCTAAAACCCCAACCCTTATCCTCTTTATACATGCTTCTCAATCCATTTTACAAATGTAAACTAGAATCAAGCCCGACACTATTGTTGTTGGTGGGAGGCTAGTAGGGCAATGGGAGGAGAGATCGATATCAAACACGCCCTACTATTCATTGTCAAAATAATGTAATAGTAGGGGCGACGCTCGATATGTACTTAAAATAATGGGAGGAGAGGTCGATAAGAGATCGATATCAGACATGTTCATGTTCGACGATCAATCTGGGTTTAGAGGAGAGATCGATATTAGACACGCCCTACTAATCACAAAGACAAATTGTCTAGATAATTCAAAAATATATGAAATTATGCTCTCTTGTACATATAAATGGATATTTATTAGGGTGTGAAAGATTTTTTCAATGTGGTTTTCACTTGTTAAATTTAACATTAATCTTATCTCTTACAAATAAGTTTTCATTAGAGTTGGAAACTGATAGTTTGAATTCTTAAATTTCTACATTCTAACCATTTTATCAAGTAAAATGGTTATGTATAGTATCTAAGTAATTGGGTTTTCATCTTCAATAAAATTCAAAACTAAAGTGTGTGTTCATCTTTAAGTCTTGAATTATTCAAAATCTTGATCTTACTTGATTTGAGTGGGATATTATGTCTTTTCTAACATTAATCGCATAGTACTAGTCTTTTTTTTTTTTTTTGAATCAAATTGAACATACATAAAATAATAGCTACCTAATAGCTGAGTGAAAAAATTATAGCATGATACAAACTATCATAAAAGGGTAGAGATAATAATGATCACATCAAATTCACAAAGTCCAAAAGATGACATTACATAGAAACAATAATATAAAGATGGAAAATATTACAAAAATCCACATGACATCTATTCTAGAGTTGCTCATCCTAATCCTGTATTTGACGAAGATGTGCCATGAACAACACATTTTTCTTGGCAAGATCTGGCAGTTGTGAAGATAAGAAAACCACCTGAAAATCTATGCTAGAGTAAAGCACTAAAATATTAATTTCCTGAAATAAGTTGCATGAGAACATCACATAACACCTAGCTTTCCAAATATGTTGGAGAATAACTTGTCTCATAGACTCCACAATGATATCGTTATGTAAACCAAAACCAAGAAGAGCTTCCTTCCAATTCAATTTTTTTTGAAAAATAGATAAAAATAGATAAATTCCATTTTTTTCCTAGCAAAATGGCAATCCCAAAATATGTGCTTCATATTTTCAACCCCAAAATAGTGCCCACTCATAGTTTACTTTTCAATTTTATATTGCCAAACTCTTTTAGGCCACTTTTATGTATGTGTTGATATTTCAACTTTATTATAATGTGGTTTTGGATGTATAACATTACATGGTGATTTGATATTGGTTAATTATGGGATATCATATGTTTCTAGTTAGATGATGTTAGTTACTTTGATGATGATTATTTATATGTTTAAAATGTTGTTTATGTTTATGATTTTACTTATCCCATACTTGCATGTGTATGGCTATCATGTTTGTTTTACTTTTCTATTTGACGCATTTGATATGGTTGAGGGATGGAGTTGTAGTTACCTGCCAAGGCTGATCCACACGATGTCTCGATCCACACACATACACACATGCTTGTCATTTATGTAGGTTTGCAAGTACCAGACATCGACTTCCATGAATTGTAATGCCCCACCAGGGAACCCATGAGAAATTAACCTAAAACATGTTACTAAGTTTACCGAATAATTTTTTTCTTTAAGAGTTTACAATAAAAAATAATTAACAATGTAGAAGCAATCTAACATAAGATAATACATATTCATAAATATAACTCATTAATGGATTTAAAGTCTCAAGGGATCCATGATGTAAAATTACATAAACATAAATAAATCTATTAAGAACAATTCATAGTTCATAATCACATGATATATCTTAGGTTCATTTAAAAACCCAAATTAAAGTATTCCTAATCCTTTACTTAAACGTAATGAAAAGAAAAAAAATCATTAAATACACTAACATATTCATTCTAACTCAATAATAGGATACATCCATTACATCAATGTAATCAAAGGTACATACAACAAGATACAAACTGATACATCATAGTTTTCAAGATAATACAACTTCCACTACACATGTCACATGGATAACAATAATATAATACAAGTACATATACATCTAAATCAATGTTACTAACCAATACACACAAAGGAATATGAGATATACATCAAGCATGAGAAAGTCTCCAAGCAAATGATAAGAAGCCAAAAGATGCATTAAGGAACATCTAAGCACCAAGTCATGAACGCTATATCTCAATGGTAATAGAATTACTACCACCTGACCACATAGAACTAAGAAGTCCACTCCCACCGTGTTGAGGAGATAACACCAAGCCTCACTCAAAGAAACAACCAAACAAGAAAGACTAATGCAATGGTACATAGGATAAAATGGTAATAAGTGGTTACAAGGTTATGAAATATAAATGATCATAAGACAAATCAAGTGTACCAAATGCAACGTAGGATCCTAGGACACATATAGGGAAGTGTCATCACATGAGTCAACTCTAAGGTCATCTAGTAGCCTCCATAGACCCCAACCCCTAGTGAGTCTATGCGGTATCAATGGTCCTTTCAAACATACAAGGATATTGACTATGTCAGAACACACACCACACTGGGTGACAATAATCATCTCCCACTCTCATCCTTAGCATGTACTAGCACTCAAGGCATGAGTGAGGAACAATTATCTTTTTAAATGTTTCTATCCTAATAAATTTATTAAGTTATCACTTATTAAGTCAAATTACAAAGGATACCTAGACAACCACTTTAGGGCTCTGACACCCCCAAAGTAAGCCACTTCCCTTCTATGCTCCTAGACAACCTACCCTAATGCTCTCAGCAAAAGAACCAAAGATTTAAAGAAAAACCAAAATCATAAAAGATTTCCATAAATCAATTAACCATAAATGTTATCAAAGACAAGTACTGAAGCGTAATAAACAAAATCTCATCCTATACAAGAATCCAAACTTTCCATCCCATATTGGACATCTCAATAAATCAAGTACCAAAAATACACATGGTCTCATAACACAATGTCAATAATCATCAATATCAACAAAGCATCTTTCTCCAAACATGGAGTAAAACATAATCCAAAAGACCATCAATCAGATTGTACTACAACTCTCATAAAAGAAACAAGGTGACCAAGTTAATTAAGACTAAACACAATAATGGTTGTCACCTTTTCAAGGTCAAATAGAGTAATGATTGAGACTAAATAGAAACATGACATGACATCATAGATATACCCAAAATAATACTCTTATAATCGCGACACCAAAATGGTTAGAAATTTTCAACCATATGAACTCAAGTGTAAAAGAAATAAATTCATAAAATAATTTTAAGTTCAAAAGAAAAAATTTCACCTAGGCATCACTCTACCCAGATCGACAATTAATCATAGATGAAAACTAAATAAATCTCCCGTAACAAAAAAATATGACAGATGATATTTAATTATAGTCTAATTAAATTTATAATTTCTTAAAATTAACTATAATTTAAAAATAAATTTTTAATTAATTAATTATATTCTAACACAAAAATAAAATAAAATAAATTAAATAAAACACTAACTAAAAAAAAACATTTATGGGATGTTATTGGTCCTGATCTGCACAAAGTCTATCTGGAGGCCTTTCATAATAAAAGCCTAGGTGCTATCATAAATAAAGGGAACATCAAATTCATACCTAAAGCCAGCGATCCTGAGGATATCTGCAACTAGAGGCCCATCACCTTGTTGAATGTCTCCTACAAGATAGTTGCTAAAGCCTTAGCTCCCAAGATCAGACATCTGCTTCCGCTTATTGTTCACCCTGAGTAAATTGGTTTCATTAAATCCAGGTATATCCTTGACAACATTATTGTTGTTTGGGAAGGGATGGAATGGGCTTAGCAGTCTAAACAACCCACCTTATTTCTCAAGATTGATTTTGCTAAAGCCTATGACCGCATTGAATGGCCTTTCATTCTTGTCATGCTCCAAGCCCTTGGCTTTAGTCCTAATTTCTTGTTGCCATGTGAACTTTGCGGGGTGATTTTTATGTCCCCCAACCCTTTTTTGTGAATATGTAACTTTAATATTTTTTAATAGAAAAGGCACTATTCATCAAAAAATATTTTACAATAATTAACATATGCATTAATTAAATACCAAATAACATAAATATTAATTTATTAATTATAAACTAATTTTAAATAAACTAATTCATAAATTAAACAAACTTAATTAAATTATTAATAATACTAAATAAAAGTTAATCAAATTAACATTTCTAAAAAGTTCTTTTTATATGGGGAGGGGTTACATGGCCCCACTTCCCCTCACTATCTTTTTAAAGATTAATAAAAAAAGTATATATGGGGAGGAAGTTGGGGTCAACTCCCACCCATGCACTTACAAGAAATGGGGTGCGTTTTAAATAAGATGCCCCTCCTTTGAAGGCTATCGTGGGGCTTCCTTCAAGGTGTGTCTCCACCTACATATTTTATTTTATATTATTTTTAATATATATTTTATTTTTACAGTATTTTCTATTGAACTTTTTTTTTAATAACAAAAATAACAATTTTTTTTTAATAATAATTACAAATTTTTTTATTTACACATATACCTTTTCAATTAAGGACATACACATTAATAAAATATATAAAATCTTTTTATTTTCTTCAATATATTTAGGTTTAATCTTTTGATAAATACATATTTATATTTTTAGACGAGCATTCAATAAATCAAAGGGAAGCAAAATATATAGAAGAAGATCTTGAAAAGATTACACATTTTCTCTCAACCCTACAATCGATTTTTCCTCTATTCAAATTTACTCAAAAAAATAAGATGCCTTTACCTGACATTAATCCCAAACTCACACATGCAACCCTAGGAAGAAAACCTACTCAAATCCTTCAACAAATTACCCAAACCAAAATATGATAAACAAAACCTCAAATTCAAAGAAAACAAGCAATAGTCACACATACTAGTAGGCACGAAGAAGAAAAACTTTTCGAATGAAAAATACAAAAAGGGTTCTAAAACCCCACCTCAAATCAAAGAACAATCTGAGAAGAAAAGAAGATCACAATCCATAATCTAAAATTTCAACTTTCAATAAACCAATCCAGAGCCAAAACATATCTCCCTAAAACCTGTGTGTGAAATAATGACCAAAAAGACTGATGAAGGGTGCTCCCCTTAATACCACAAACACATAACAGAAATAGAGAAACAACAACAATATGCAATAACAAAAAATTGGCTTCTTATTATCTCCACAAATGTGGAATTACAAACTTTCAGAATTACAATATGCAAAGCCACATGGGCATTCTCTTACAATATTCCGTAGGACAAAGCTTTGAATTATTACCCAGATCTACTACCCAGAACTATTCTGAACTCCTAAGACAATAATACAGCCTTCCTTATATAGGCAATTTTTCCACCGCCTGGGAAGGTTCCAGAATTTTAGCCAATAAGGCCGACCAAACTTAGAATTATTTTATTTTACATTTTATTACATCATAGTTGGCTCAAGATAACCTTTGAAACCCAAACAGAAATTTTGAAGAAAATTATTTTTCGCCATTTCAGGTGGCCCAACTTCCGAAGACCATAAGTCATGACCAGTTGACCTGATCGGCTATTATAACCCCATTTCGGAAACGCCACGAAGCGCTCTACAGGCTTGACCTGTGCATACGCTTGTCACCCAAATTTTCGACCTCATCCGGGGCCTCTAAAGCCTTCAAAACTGAGTTCAAAGTTTCTGTACCTTGCTGCCAATACCGAAAATCTTCAATATCTTCCAATATACACTTGATCTGGCAATGAAACTTTGCTGGCAGACTTATATGACCAAAATGAACCTCCAAGAAAGAAATCAGATCATTCTGAGCACATACGAAAATTACCAAAAATAGTAACTTTCCATAAATAGTAGCTCTGCACAAAATAGCCCTTATTAAAAAAAATATATATATATATTTTTGGGTGATGCAAGATTGCTCTTACACCCAGGATGCTCCTGCATCAGACACCCGGGGTAATTTGAGAAGTGGCCCTGTCACGACTCAGGTGTGCAGAGGAAAACCAAGACGGTTAACCTCCTCCTTTGTTATCCATGATGAATCTTCAATAGGTCGTCCTTTCCATTTGACCAAATACTCTTCATATGTCCTGTTCCTTGTGCTTCTGCCAACACGACTGTCCAATATGTCTTAGATCTCCTTGATATCTGAACTGGTTGCTAGAATACTCCACTGTGCTGCTACAACCTCATCTTCAACACCTCCTTCATGATACTCCGTCAAATCTGAAATGTTAAACACTGGTGAAATATTCAGCTCAGTAGGCAATTCTACCTCATATGCATTTCCTGAATCATGTTTCTTCAGTATCTTACATGGCCCAAACTTCTTCATTTTCAGCTTGTTATATGTACCAACTGGAAACCGCTCCTTCCGCAAATGAACCATGACTTCATCACCAACCTGAAATTCCTTATACCTCTTTTTCTCATCTGCCTTAGCCTTATACTGTGCATTCATCTTGGTAATATGCTTCCTCACCTCCTCATGGATGTTCTTCAAATATTTTGCAAAATCCTCAGCTTCAGCACTACTTATTTCTCCTTTATCTATCTTTCTCAATTCAGATGCATTTCTTGGACTACTTCCATATACAATCTGGAATGGTGATTTACCAGTGCTCCTGTTGACAGAATTATTGTATGCAAATTCCGCCTGTGGTAAAATCAAATCCCATCCTGTTGGTTTATCTCCAACCAAACATCTCAGCAAATTTCCCAAACTTCTATTCACCACTTCTGTCTGTCCATCAGTCTGTGGATGATGTGATGAACTGAACTTCAAATCTGTCTTCAACTTCTTCCATAATGTACGCCAGAAATATCCAACAAACTTAGTGTCCCGATCTGAAACTATGGTCTTTGGCAAACCATGAAGTCTTACTACTTCTCTGAAAAATAATTCTGCTACATGAACAACATCATTAGTCTTCTTGCAGGGAATAAAATGTGCCATCTTTGAAAATCTGTCAACTACCATAAAAATTGAATCGTGTCCCCGCTGTGTCCTCGGTAAACCAAGAACAAAGTCCATGCTGATATCCTCCCAAGGCTTCTCTGGTACAGGTAATGGCTGATACAACCCTGTATTCTGCTTCACTCCCTTCGCCATCTGACATACTCGGCAACTCTGTACAAACTTCTTCACATCTTGCTGCAACTGTGGCCAATAATAATTCTCACTAACCAAACCAAGGGTTTTATCACGACCAAAATGTCCAGCCAATCCTCGGCTATGCTTCTCCTTGATGAGATTCTCCCTCATAGAACTTCGTGGAATGCACAACTGACTCCCTCTGAATAGCATATCATCCTGGATGATGAAATCCAACCATTTCGTCCTGTCTAGAGTAACAGGTTCCGTACAAGCTTTCCAAGCTTCACCAAAATCAGGATCCTCTGGATATAAATTCTTGAGTTCCTTGAACCCAACCACTTCAATCTGCATTTCTGTCAGCAATAGTTTCCTTCTGCTAAGAGCATCTGCAACCCTATTAGACTTTCCACTCCTGTGTTTTAAAACAAATGTATAACTCTGCAAAAACTCAACCCATTTTAAATGCCTCTGATTCAACTTTCCTTGACTATTCAAATATTGCAAAGCTTGATGATCAGTATACAAAACAAACTCCTTAGGAAGCAGATAGTGCCTCCACTTTTTCAATGCCTGAACTATAGCATAAAATTTCTGATCATAAACAGAATATTTTCTCTTGGCATCATTTAATTTCTCACTGAAATAAGCAATAGGTTTACCTTCTTGGCTCATAACAGCTCCTATTGCAGTACCACTAGCATCACAATCTACTTGAAACACCTTATTAAAATCTGAAAGTGCTAAAACAGGTTGTTCTGTATCTTTTTGTTTCAACAATTGAAAACTCTTTTCTGCCCCATTAGTCCACTTAAACTCTTTTCTATCCCCTCTCATTGTTTCAGTCAAGGGTCCACAGATACTACTAAAATTTTTGATAAATTTTTTGTAAAAGCTAGCTAGACCATGAAAAGATCTTACCTTAGTAGCACTCCTTGGAGTAGGCCATTCAAGGATAACCTGTACCTTCTCTGGGTCCATTTTTAGACCTTCTGCTGAAACTACAAATCCCAAATACACTAACTCTTTCTTCACAAAACTGCACTTCTTCAAATTAATCAATAATTTCTCTTCTCTCAACTTTTCAAATACCATACGAATATGCATCATATGCTCATCCAATGTTTTACTAAAGATCAAAATATCATCTAGGTAAACAATGACAAACTTACCCAGAAATTCTTTCAGAACCTCATTCATGAGCCGCATGAAAGTGCTCGGTGCATTGGTTAGCCCAAAAGGCATGACTAACCACTCATACAGTCCTTCCTTTTTCTTGAAGGCAGTCTTCCATTCATCTCCTTCTCTGATCCGAATCTGATGATATCCACTCTTCAGATCTATCTTTGAGAAATACACAGCTCCACTCAAACAGTCCATAATATCATCCATTCGTGGCAATGGAAACCTGTACTTGATTGTGATCTTGTTTATTGCTCTGGAATCTGTACACATCCTCCACTCTCCATTCTTCTTTGGTGCTAATACCGCAGGTACAGCACAGGGACTCAGACTCTCTTGAATCAATCCTTTCTATAACAACTCATGTACTTGTCTGTTCAACTCCTCACTTTCTGCAGGTGTCATTCTGTGTGCTGCCTTATTCGCAAACTCGCTCGTGGGATCAAGTCCATCTAATGACTGATCTTCCTGACTGGTGGTAATCCATCAGGCACGTTATCGGATACAATATCTTGAAACTCATTCAACAAATTTGCAACTTCTACATGAACATCTTCTACTTCCTCTTTACCAGCTTTTGGAATTAAAGCAAACCATACATGCTCATGCCTCATACCATCTAGGAAATTTCTTCCATCAACAAATGTTATTCTTGCATTACCACATACCTTTTCTTCGGTCTCCTTCAATGGTTTTAGCTTATGTCGCACTCCATCCTTTGTTAGGGAATAGGTATTCGCACGACCATCATGTACAGCACATCTGTCAAACTGCCATGGTCTACCCAACAACATATGACATGCATCCATAGATATGATATCACACAATACCTCATCTTGGTATCCGCCAACCTTGAACTTTACTAGGCATTGTTCATTGACCATGACCTTGTGGTCATCCTGTACCCAAGCAATCCGATATGGATGTGGGTGTTTCTGTCTCTTGAGCTTCAACTTTGTCACCATCTCTTCTGACACCAAATTGTCAGTGCTTCCACTATCAATGATCACATCACAACATTTACCTTCACACTTGCACCTGGTGCGAAACAGGCTCCTCCTTTGCTTAGGTTCATTCTCACCACTCAACATGACTCTTCTATTAATCAATGTTTCTCCTCTTTCAGCATCTTCAAAATTTGATGATCTGGCATCTTCATCTACATGTGCAACTCTAGCCTGGCCTTCATTTCTCCTGTCTGTTCTGCCTTGGCGCTAAGGACATTCAAATGCCTTATGACCTTCTTATCCACAGTGAAAACATGTTCTACGGAAGCCACCTCTTCCAGATCCTTGTCCTCTTCCTCTTCGTCTCTGATCTCTATTATTCTGATCTTGGAAGTGATTGGAATTATTTCCTCACTGATTCTGACTGCTACTGGCCTCATCCTTCTTTTTCGGATCTTCATTTCGGCCACCATATGACCGTCCACCAGATCGTCCATCGTGACCTCTTCCATTTTGTCTGCTCTCAAACTTCTTGTTCAGCTTTTCCTCTACTTTTAGGGCAAACTGGTATGCCTCTTCAATACTGTTCATTCGAACCAGATTCAGCTCCTCCTGAATGCTTGGCCTTAACCCATTAAGGTATCGGGCAACTTTCTCCTTATCAGCTTCTGCATGGCCTGTTCTGATGAGAAGTCGATAGAACTCCTCTGTATACTCCTGAACAGATCTTCCTGCTTGCTTCAAACTCTGCATTTTCTTCAGTAGGTCAAGCTCATAATCAACAGGAATGAACTGTCGCTTCAATTTATCCACCATTCGATCCCATCTTATGATTTTATCTTTCCCTCTTCTATTTCGCTCCAATTGAATTTCTTGCCACCAAATCTTCGCATGACCTTTCAGTCTGGCCTTCGCAAATTTGACCCTATCAGGATCCTCAACATCTTCATACTCAAAATACTCCTCACATTCATTGATCCAGTCGATCAATTCCTCTGGGTTAAGATTTCCAGAAAATGTAGGAACCTCAATCTTAGGTCATTTCCCAATCTTGGAAATCGCCCGAAAAAGTCTTTCTTCCTCCTGGTTCACAATTTCAGCTTCTCCTTCTTGATATTCTTCTTCGGCTTCATCCTCGCTTTCATCTCTGACATTAAGATTCATTCCTCTACGAATCTCTTCTTGCAATGCTCGCACTTGTCTTTGCAGCTCTCTAACCTCAAGTGTCACAGCACCAGCTCTTCCGCCACGTTCTCTTCGTGGAGGTATTTTTGCGATGCGCTCTGAAACCCTAGCCACGGTCCTGGTGCAAACTGCCTCACAGTCGGCGATCTGTTTACACACTCAAGAACTCCTGCTCTGATACCACTTGATGAAGGGTGCTCCCCTTAATACCACAAACACATAACAGAAATAGAGAAACAACAACAATATGCAAGAACATAAAATTGGCTTCTTATTATCTCCACAAATGTGGAATTACAAACTTTCAGAATTACAATATGCAAAGCCACATGGGCATTCCCTTACAATATTCCGTAGGACAAAGCCTCGAATTATTACCCAGATCTACTACCCAGAACTATTCTGAACTCCTAAGACAATAATACAGCCTTCCTTATATAGGCAATTTTTCCACCGCCTGGGAAGGTTCCAGAATTTTAGCCAATAAGGCCGACCAAACTTAGAATTATTTTATTTTACATTTTATTACATCATAGTCGGTTCAAGATAACCTTTGAAACTCGAACAGAAATTTTGAAGAAAATTATTTTCCGCCATTTCGGGTGGGCCAACTTCCGAAGACCATAAGTCATGACCAGTTGACCCGATCGGCTATTATAACCCCATTTCAGAAACGCCACGAAGCGCTCTACAGGCTTGACCCACACAAGCGCCCGTCACCCAAATTTGTGACCTCATCCGGGGCCTCTAAAGCCTTCAAAACTGAGTTCAAAGTTTCTGTACCTTACTGCCAATACCGAAAATCTTTAATATCTTCCAATATACACTTGATCTGGCAATGAAACTTTGCTGGCAGACTTATATGACCAAAATGAACCTCCAAGAAAGAAATCAGATCATTCTGAGCACATACGAAAATTACCAAAAATAGTAACTTTCCATAAATAGTAGCTCTGCACAAAATAGCCCTTATTAAAAAAAATATATATATATATTTTTGGGTGATGCAAGATTGCTCTTACACCCAGGATGCTCCTGCCTCATACACCCGGGGTAATTTGAGAAGTGGCCCTGTCACGACTCAGGTGTGCAGAGGAAAACCAAGACGGTTAACCTCCTCCTTTGTTATCCATGATGAATCTTCAATAGGTCGTCCTCTCCATTTGACCAAATACTCTTCATATGTCCTGTTCCTTGTGCTTCTGCCAACACAACTGTCCAATATGTCTTCGATCTCCTTGATATCTGACCTGGTTGCTGGAATACTCCACTGTGCTGCTACAACCTCATCTTCAACACCTCCTTCATGATACTCCGTCAAATCTGAAATGTTAAACACTGGTGAAATATTCAGCTCAGTAGGCAATTCTACCTCATATGCATTTTCTGAATCATGTTTCTTCAGTATCTTACATGGCCCAAACTTCTTCATTTTCAGCTTGTTATATGTACCAACTAGAAACCACTCCTTGCGCAAATGAACCATGACTTTATCACCAATCTGAAATTACTTATACCTCCTTTTCTCATCTGCCTTAGCCTTATACTGTGCATTCATCTTGGTAATATGCTTCCTCACCTCCTCATGGATGTTCTTCAAATGTTCTGCAAAATCCTCAGCTTCAGCACTACTTATTTCTCCTTTATCTATCTTTCTCAATTCAGATGCATTTCTTGGACTACTTCCATATACAATCTGCAATGGTGATTTACCAGTGCTCCTGTTGATAGAATTATTGTATGCAAATTCTGCCTGTGGTAAAATCAAATCCCATCCTGTTGGTTTATCTCCAACCAAACATCTCAGCAAATTTCCCAAACTTCTATTCACCACCTCTGTCTGTCCATCAGTCTGTGGATGATGTGATGAACTGAACTTCAAATATGTCTTCAACTTCTTCCATAATGTATGCCAGAAATATCCCACAAACTTAGTGTCCCGATCTGAAACTATGGTCTTTCGCAAACCATGAAGTCTTACTACTTCTCTGAAAAATAATTCTGCTACATGAACAGCATCATTAGTCTTCTTGCAGGGAATAAAATGTGCCATCTTTGAAAATCTGTCAACTACCATAAAAATTGAATCGTGTCCCCGCTGTGTCCTCGGTAAACCAAGAACAAAGTCCATGCTGATATCCTCCCAAGGCTTCTCTGGTACAGGTAATGGCTGATACAACCCTGTATTTTGCTTCACTCCCTTCGCCATCTGACATACTCGGCATCTCTGTACAAACTTCTTCACATCTTGCTGCAACTGTGGCCAATAATAATTCTCACTAACCAAACCAAGGGTTTTATCACGACCAAAATATCCAGCCAATCCTCCGCTATGCTTCTCCTTGATGAGATTCTCCCTCATAGAACTTCGTGGAATGCACAACTGAATCTCTTTGAATAGCATATCATCCTGGATGATGAAATCCAACCATTTCATCCTGTCTAGAGTAACAAGTTCCGTACAAGCTTTCCAAGCTTCACCAAAATCAGGATCCTCTGGATATAAATTCTTGAGTTCCTTGAACCCAACCACTTCAATCTGCATTTCTGTCAGCAATAGTTGCCTTCTGCTAAGAGCATCTGCAACCCTATTAGACTTTCCACTCTTGTGTTTCAAAACAAATGTATAACTCTGCAAAAACTCAACCCATTTTAAATGCCTCTGATTCAACTTTTCTTGACTATTCAAATATTGCAAAGCTTGATGATCAATATACAAAACAAACTCCTTAGGAAGCAGATAGTGCCTCCACTTTTTCAATGCCTGAACTATAGCATAAAATTCCTGATCATAAACAGAATATTTTCTCTTGGCATCATTTAATTTCTCACTGAAATAAGCAACAGGTTTACCTTCTTGGCTCATAACAGCTCCTATTGCAGTACCACTAGCATCACAATCTACTTGAAACACCTTATTAAAATCTGGAAGTGCTAAAACAGGTTGTTCTGTAACTTTTTATTTCAACAATTGAAAACTCTTTTCTGCCCCATTAGTCCACTTAAACTTTTTTCTATCCCCTCTCATTGTTTCAGTCAAGGGTCCATAGATACTGCTAAAATTTTTTATAAATTTTCTGTAAAAGCTAGCTAGACCATGAAAAGATCTTACCTCAGTAGCACTCCTTGGAGTAGGCCATTCAAGGATAGCCTGTACCTTCTCTGGGTCTATTTTTAGACCTTCTGCCGAAACTACAAATCCCAAATACACTAACTCTTTCTTCACAAAACTGCACTTTTTCAAATTAATTAACAATTTCTCTTCTCTCAACTTCTCAAATACCATACGAATATGCATCATATGCTCATCCAATGTCTTACTAAAGATCAAAATATCATCTAGGTAAACAATGACAAACTTACCCAGAAATTTTTTCAGAACCTCATTCATGAGCCGCATCAAAGTGCTCGGTGCATTGGTTAGCCCAAAAGGCATGACTAACCACTCATACAGTCCTTCCTTTGTCTTGAAGGCAGTCTTCCATTCATCTCTTTCTCTGATCCGAATCTGATGATATCCACTCTTCAGATCTATCTTTGAGAAATACACAGCTCCACTCAAACAGTCCATAATATCATCCATTCGTGGCAATGGAAACCTGTACTTGATTATGATCTTGTTTATTGCTCTGGAATCTGTACACATCCTCCACTCTCCATTTTTCTTTGGTGCTAATACCGCAGGTATAGCACAGGGACTCAGACTCTCTTGAGTCAATCCTTTCTGTAACAACTCATGTACTTGTCTGTTGAACTCCTCACTTTCTGTAGGTGTCATTCTGTGTGCTACCTTATTCGGCAAACTCGCTCGTGGGATCAAGTCCATCTGATGACTGATCTTCCTGACTAGTGGTAATCCATCAGGCTTGTTATCGGATACAATATCTTGAAACTCAGTCAACAAATCTGCAACTTCTACAGGAACATCTTCTACTTCCTCTTTACTAGCTTTTGGAATTAAAGCAAAACATACATGCTCATGCCTCATACCATCTAGAAAATTTCTTCCATCAACAAATGTTATTCTTGCATTACCACATACCTTTTCTTCGGTCTCCTTCAATGGTTTTAGCTTATGTCGCACTCCATCTTTTGTCATGGAATAGGTATTCGCACGACCATCATGTACAGCACATCTGTCAAACTGCCATGGTCTACCCAACAACATATGACATGCATCCATAGATATGATATCACACAATACCTCATCTTGGTATCCGCCAACCTTGAACTTTACTAGGCATTGTTCATTGACCATGACCTTGTGGTCATCCTGTACCCAGGCAATCTGATATGGATGTGGGTGTTTCTGTCTCTTGAGCTTCAACTTTGTCACCATCTCTTCTGACACCAAATTGTCAGTGGTTCCACTATCAATGATCACATCACAACATTTACCTTCACACTTGCACCTGGTGCGAAACAGGGTCCTCGTTTGCTCAGGTTCATTCTCAGCACTCAACAGGACTCTTCTGTTAATCAACGTTTCTCCTCTTTCAGCATCTTTAGAATTTGATGATTTGACATCTTCATCTACATGTGCAACTCTGGCCTAGCTTTCATTTCTCCTGTCTGTTTTGCCTTGGCGCTGAGGACATTCAAATGCCCTATGACCTTCTTCTCCACAGTGAAAACATGTTCCACGGAAGCCACCTCTTCCAGATCCTTGTCCTCTTCCTCTTCATCTCTGATCTCTATTATTCTGATCCTGGAAGCGATTGGAATTATTTCCTCGCTGATTCTGACTGCTACTGGCCTCATCCTTCTTTTTCGGATCTTCATTTCGGCCACCATATGACCGTCCACCGCGACCTCTTCCGTTTTGTCTGCTCTCAAATTTCTTGTTCAGCTTTTCCTCTACTTTTAGGGCAAACTGGTATGCCTTTTCAATACTGTTTATTCGAACCAGATTCAGCTCCTCCTGAATGCTTGGCCTTAACCCATTAAGGTATCAGGCAACTTTCTCCTTATCAGCTTCTGCATGGCCTGTTCTGATGAGAAGTCGATAGAACTCTTCTGTATACTCCTGAACAGATCTTCCTGCTTGCTTCAAACTCTGCATTTTCTTCAGTAGGTCAAGCTCATAATCAACAGGAATGAACTGTCGCTTCAATTTATCCACCATCCGATCCCATCTTGTCATTTTATCTTTCCCTCTTCTATTTCGCTCCAATTGAATTTCTTTCCACTAGATCTTCGCATGACCTTTCAGTCTGGCCTTCGCAAATTTGACCCTATCAGGATCCTCAATATCTTCATACTCAAAATACTCCTCACATTCATTGATCCAGTCGATCAATTCTTCTGGGTTAAGATTTCCAAAAAATGTAAGAACCTCAATCTTAGGTCTTTTCCCAATCTTGGAAATCGCCTGAAAAAGTCTTTCTTCCTCCTGGTTCACAATTTCAGCTTCTCCTTCTTGATATTCTTCTTCGGCTTCATCCTCACTTTCATCTTTGACATTAAGATTCATTCCTTTGTGAATCTCTTCTTGCAATGCTCGCACTTGTCTTTGCAGCTCTCTAACCTCAGGTGTCACAGCACCAGCTCTTCCGCCACGTTCTCTTCGTGGAGGCATTTTCGCGATGCGCACTGAAACCCTAGCCACAGTCCTGGTGCAAACTGCCTCACAGTCGGTGATCTGTTTACACACTCAAGAACTCCCGCTCTGATACCACTTGATGAAGGGTGCTCCCCTTAATACCACAAACACATAACAAAAATAGAGAAACAACAACAATATGCAAGAACAGAAAATTGACTTCTTATTATCTCCACAAATGTGGAATTACAAACTTTCAAAATTACAATATGCAAAGCCACATGGGCATTCCCTTACAATATTCCGTAGGAAAAAGCTTCGAATTATTACCCAGATCTACTACCCAGAACTATTCTGAACTTCTAAGACAATAATACAGCTTTCCTTATATAGGCAATTTTTCCACCGCCTGGGAAGGTTCCAGAATTTTAGCCAATAAGGCCGACCAAACTTAGAATTATTTTATTTTACATTTTATTACATCATAGTCGGCTCAAGATAACCTTTGAAACCCGAACAGAAATTTTGAAGAAAATTATTTTTCGCCATTTCGGGTGGCCCAACTTTCGAAGACCATAAGTCATGACCAGTTGACCCGATCGGCTATTATAACCCCATTTCAGAAATGCCACGAAGCGCTCTACAGGCTTGACCTACGTAGCACCCGTCACCCAAATTTTTGACCTCATCCGGGGCCTCTAAAGCCTTCAAAACTGAGTTCAAATTTTCTGTACCTTGCTGCCAATACCGAAAATCTTCAATATCTTCTAATATACACTTGATCTGGCAATGAAACTTTGCTGGCAGACTTATATGACCAAAATGAACCTCCAAGAAAGAAATCAGATCATTCTGAGCACATACAAAAATTACCAAAAATAGTAACTTTCCATAAATAGTAGCTCTGCACAAAATAGCCCTTATTAAAAAAATAAAAATAAAAATATTTTTGGGTGATGCAAGATTGCTCTTACACCCAGGATGCTCCTGCATCAGACACCCGGGGTAATTTGAGAAGTGGCCCTGTCACGACTCAGGTGTGCAGAGGAAAACCAAGACGGTTAACCTCCTCCTTTGTTATCCATGATGAATCTTCAATAGGTCATCCTTTCCATTTGACCAAATACTCTTCATATGTCATGTTCCTTGTGCTTCTGCCAACACGACTGTCCAATATGTCTTCGATCTCCTTGATATCTGAACTCGTTGTTGGAATACTCCACTGTGCTGCTACAACCTCATCTTCAACACCTCCTTCATAATACTCCGTCAAATCTGAAATGTTAAAGACTAGTGAAATATTCAGCACAGTAGGCAATTCTACCTCATATGCATTTCCTGAATCATGTTTCTTCAGTATCTTACATGGCCCAAACTTCTTCATTTTCAGCTTGTTATATGTACCAACTGAAAACTGCTCCTTCCGCAAATGAACCATGACTTCATCACCAACCTGAAATTCCTTATACCTCCTTTTCTCATCTACCTTAGCCTTATACTGTACATTCATCTTGGTAATATGCTTACTCACCTCCTCATGGATGTTCTTCAAATGTTCTGCAAAATCCTCAGCTTCAGCACTACTTATTTCTCCTTTATCTATCTTTCTCAATTCAGATGCATTTCTTGGACTACTTCCATATACAATCTGCAATGGTGATTTACCAGTGCTCCTGTTGACAGAATTATTGTATGCAAATTCCGCCTGTGGTAAAATCAAATCCCATCCTGTTGATTTATCTCCAACCAAACATCTCAGCAAATTTTCCAAACTTCTATTCACCACCTCTGTCTGTCCATCAGTCTATGGATGATGTGATGAACTGAACTTCAAATCTGTCTTCAACTTCTTCCATAATGTACGCCAGAAATATCCCACAAACTTAGTGTCCCGATCTGAAACTATGGTCTTTGGCAAACCATGAAGTCTTACTACTTCTCTGAAAAATAATTCTGCTACATGAACAGCATCATTAGTCTTTTTGCAGGGAATAAAATGTGCCATCTTTGAAAATCTGTCAACTACCACAAAAATTGAATCGTGTCCCCGCTGTGTCCTCGGTAAACCAAGAATAAAGTCCATGCTGATATCCTCCCAAGGCTTCTCTGGTACAGGTAATGGCTGATACAACCTTGTATTCTGCTTCACTCCCTTCGCCATCTGACATACTCGGTAACTCTGTACAAACTTCTTCACATCTTGCTGCAACTGTGGCCAATAATAATTCTCACTAACCAAACCAAGGGTTTTATCACGACCAAAATATCCAGCCAATCCTCCACTATGCTTCTCCTTGATGAGATTCTCCCTCATAGAACTTCGTGGAATGCACAACTGACTCCTTCTGAATAGCATATCATCTTGGATGATGAAATCCAACCATTTCGTCTTGTCTAGAGTAACAGGTTCCGTACAAGCTTTCCAAGCTTCACCAAAATCAGGATCCTCTGGATATAAATTCTTGAGTTCCTTGAACCCAACCACTTCAATCTGCATTTCTGTCAGCAATAGTTGCCTTCTGCTAAGAGCATCTGCAACCCTATTAGACTTTCCACTCCTGTGTTTTAAAACAAATGTATAACTCTGCAAAAACTCAACCTATTTTAAATGCCTCTGATTCAACTTTCCTTGACTATTCAAATATTGCAAAGCTTGATGATCAGTATACAAAACGAACTCCTTAGGAAGCAGATAGTGCCTCCACTTTTTCAATGCCTGAACTATAGCATAAAATTCCTGATCATAAACAGAATATTTTCTCTTGGCATCATTTAATTTCTCACTGAAATAAGCAACAGGTTTACCTTCTTGGCTCATAACAGCTCCTATTGCAGTACCACTAGCATCACAATCTACTTGAAACACCTTATTAAAATCTGAAAGTGCTAAAACAGGTTGTTCTGTAACTTTTTGTTTCAACAATTGAAAACTCTTTTCTGCCCCATTAGTCCACTTAAACTCTTTTCTATCCCCTCTCATTGTTTCAGTCAAGGGTCCACAGATACTGCTAAAATTTCTGATAAATTTTCTGTAAAACTTAGCTAGACTATGAAAAGATCTTACCTTAGTAGCACTCCTTGGAGTAGGCCATTTAAGGATAGCCTGTACCTTCTCTGGGTCCATTTTTAGACCTTCTGCTGAAACTACAAATCCCAAATACACTAACTCTTTCTTCACAAAACTGCACTTCTTCAAATTAATCAACAATTTCTCTTCTCTCAACTTCTCAAATACCATACGAATATGCATCATATGCTCATCCAATGTCTTACTAAAGATCAAAATATCATCTAGGTAAACAATGACAAACTTACACAGAAATTTTTTCAGAACCTCATTCATGAGCCGCATGAAAGTGCTCGGTGCATTGGTGAGCCCAAAAGGCATGACTAACCACTCATACAGTCCTTCCTTTATCTTGAAGGCAGTCTTCCATTCATCTCCTTCTTTGATCCGAATCTGATGATATCCACTCTTCAAATGTATCTTTGAGAAATACACAGCTCCACTCAAACAGTCCAGAATATCCACTCTTCAAATCCCCTTAATACAATATTACAATATGCAAAGCCACATGGGCATTCCCTTACAATATTCCGTAGGACAAAGCCTTGAATTATTACCCAGATCTACTACCCAGAACTATTCTGAACTCCTAAGATAATAATATAGCCTTCTTTATATAGGCAATTTTTCCACCGCCTGGGAAGGTTCCAGAATTTTAGCCAATAAGGCCAACCAAACTTAAAATTATTTTATTTTACATTTTATTACATCATAGTCGGCTCAAGATAACCTTTGAAACCCGAACAGAAATTTTGAAGAAAATTATTTTCCGCCATTTCGGGTGGCGCAACTTCTGAAGACCATAAGTCATGACCAGTTGACCCGATTGGCTATTATAACCCCATTTCGGAAACGCCACAAAGCGCTCTACAGGCTTGACCCGCGCAAGCGCTCGTGACCCAAATTTTTGACCTCATCCGGGGCCTCTAAATCCTTCAAAACTGAGTTCAAAGTTTCTGTACCTTGCTGCCAATACCGAAAATCTTCAATATCTTCCAATATACACTTGATCTGGCAATGAAATTTTGCTGGCAGACTTATATGACCAAAACGAACCTCCAAGAAAGAAATCAGATCATTCTGAGCACATACGAAAATTACCAAAAATAGTAACTTTCCATAAATAGTAGCTCTGCACAAAATAGCCCTTATTAAAAAAATATATATATATATATTTTTGGGTGATGCAAGATTGCTCTTACACCCAGGATGCTCCTGAATCAAAGACCTCTTATATAGAAAACGCAACAACCAGGGTTAAAAACACACAACTCACAATCAGGAATCATAACTCAACTGTTAAAAATAATAAAACAGTTAACACCAACTCACAAAAATTAGAGCTCAACTCTAACCTCATTAATATCAATTCCTTATTTAAAATAATTATTTATTTAATTACTAATTCAATTTCATGCAAATCACTAAGTTTTCAACTTAATTTCATAATTATATTTTATTAACTGAATGTGCAAATTTAATTGCATAATAATATTTAATTAATAGTTAATATTTTTAGCATATTAATAATATGTGAATTGATAACTAAATATCAATTTATTGATTGATTAAAAGAGTTATAGTTAATCCCTCAGTTAAGTCTCTTAACTCTGTAGAAGTTGAGAAATCCAACTTCACAAAATGCCAAGAACACCTACATGCAAATAACCTGTTGCTGAAAGGAAGCAGAAGACACAAAAAGCAAAGCTTAGAAAATCTCAGTGGTGTGAGAGAAATTGTATTCCAAGATAATGAAAAAGTATTTACAAGGTTCAACCTATAAAGGTGAACAAAACCCTAAAGCCTAAAAAAGCTAGGTTGCACATTAATAATTAATAAAAGAATTAATTATTAATGCACCTAAGAGAAAGCTTAAGCACTAAAGAGTAATAACTTAATGAATTAAATCAATATGATTTAATTAGTAAGCAAACTAAATATTACTCTAACACCCCCCCTTAAGCTAAGCGCATGGGGAAGCTAACCTAGCATAGCTATGAAAGCAAGAAATGGGTCTTGGCAACAAGGCTTGATCAGGTACCCAGTACAAGGAAATCTCTGTAAACTGGAGACAAAGGAGAAAACCCAGTGGGAAAAACTCCTCTCCAAAAAGAGATATAAAAAAAAGCAAAAGGCAAAAAATGACTTCAAGAGACTCTCTCAAAGCCATAAGTACAATGCGTGTTGCCAACCCCCCCGTGAGAGAGGGTCAGGGCTCCAAAGCCCCCCCAGAATGAAAGAACCCCTGGAACAATGAATGGACCACTGTGACTCCAATACAAAGGAGTGAAAGATAGTGAACACTAAAGAGGCACCCTCGAAAGATGAGGTGTCACTAGAAGGCCGAACTGATGCTCAAAGGAGTAGACACAAGGATCCTGAAAGGGAATCCCCAATGTAGGGGATACGATAGATGTGCTGATACTGTTAGGAGAGAGGAGATGAGTGTCCTCTGTGGAATCCTCAACCACTACACCTGGTGGCTCGATGACTGGAGCTAGAGGGTCTAGCAGTGCTGAAGAAGAGTCCTGCTGAAGAGAAGAAACCCCAACAAGATGAGGTGAGGCAGTCACATAAGTGGTCTTAGGAACAACATAGAGGTTCAAGTGACTTGACTGTCCCACATGATGCTCTCGCGTAAGAGGAGAGCTGTGCGCCGATAATGGAGCTGGTGGACCAAAGTGTGAGAAGGTGTAGAGATGGGTGGAATGATCAATTGTCCCTGTAGCAACAATGCCATCTGTCACACTATCCCGAATGAAGACTGAATCTGGCATGAACTCAACTGTCTTTCCTGATCCACTGCGTGTAATCTCGTAAATGGAGAGAAGGTTTGCAGATAGAGATGGAACATAAAATACATCATTGAATTTTCCATCCTGAATGCATAATAAACCTTTCCCACAGACTGTCATAATAGTGTTAATCCCCATGAGAATGTGAGGAATAGGAGAAGCCTCAATAGATGAGAAGATCTTTAGAGAAGATGCCATATGGTGAGAAGCACCAGAATCCAGTATCCAAGGAAGGGGATGCAACAGAAGCCTGTAATGCATGACCTTGTCTAAAATCCTATCCAGATGTTGAAGATGTGGTAGAAGACTGAAAAGCAGACCCCTGTGAGGTGGAAGAGGATGGAGAGGAAATAGTGCTCTTCTGAAGGAGAGCTTGCAAATCTACAATCTATTTCTCATAGCCATCAAATCTCTTCTAAAAATATTGTGACTCATCATGAGGTCCCTTCTGACAATAGGAACAGGTAGGGCTCTCATTCTTCTATTTATCCTTCTTAGAAGAAGATGGTGGGCTAGTAGAGTGTTGGGAAGAGGAATCATATATCTGCTTTGGTTTCTGCTTTTGAGAATCCTGAGGTGTCTTGGCAAGCAATGCCTGTGACTGTGAACCTGCAAGTGAATCCATCTGAGTGATCTTGGATTGCTCATGAGTCAACCTATCATAGAAAGTCTCAAAAGAGGGCATAACATGTATGGTACCCAAAGCATCCATGGTGGATTAGAAAGTGGAAGAAAAGATCTGATACTGTCCTCACAACTTTGAGAGTATCATATAGATATACTCATCAGCTATCTTGATTTTCCCACATCCTTGCAAAACTATACGTAGAGACTTGAACTTCATCAAGATGTCCTCTATAGTGGGGAAATTAAAGGAGTTAAAGAGGTCAACTTTGCATCAAGCTGAAGCTTCTGGAATTCATTCGCTATACCAAACAAGGTTGAAAACTTGCCCCAAATAGCCCTAGGAGTGGTCAAACCTTCCAGGTGAAACATGAGTCTGTCAGAGATGTTCAGTTCTATCAAACCCATGACTTCATCCATTTTATTTCTGTGCTGAAGAATCTCAAAGGGACACTACAGGACAAGTTGGTTCTCATCCAGACATGACCATAAGCCACATGACATAAGAAGCCTCCTCATGTGTGCTTTCTAGGTGTCATAATTGTGTGGTGTCAGTCGGGCCATAGAGGGGTCCGACATTGAGAGAAGAAGAAGATGAAAGTAGAAGGGTCTTTTTTGAAGTAAATTATAGAAAGGAAAGTGCACCCCCCCATAATATATAATTATATCCCCTGTACAACAAAGAAACAATTACTGAAAGCACAAAAAATGAGGAGAAAACCTGGATGCCAGATGCAGAGATGGAGGAAACATAAGCCTCTACTTTGATGCCAAAAACATGAACTCAAACATCTGAATCAGAAAATCAAATTAGTATCATTTTCTCTGGCTCAGAAAGACCTTTCCAGCGATATTTTGTTTGCGAAAAATGGACACCGTATGCCCAAGTTACGGCTAAAAAACCAACTGCACCTCCAAAAAATGAGCTCTCTGGAAAAAACCAATCACGACAAAAAATTTGACGGCCGTTTGCCCATCATGGGCCTGTCTGGCCGGAAAGAAAAAGGTCATCGAAAATTTTTTTAGAACCACTGGAAATTTTTTTTGCCAGCGATGACGTCAGGGTGACATCACCGCAGTCCAGGCGGAGGAGGTGGGCGGTCGACGGGTGGCACTGTGGCGGTGAGTGGGTAGCGGCTAGTGCAGAGGCTGGGCAATAGTGGTGCCAGGGTGGCGCGTTGGTGGCATGATGTTAAAACCGCAAATATGCATGAAAAACAAGATTTTTAATAATTTTTTTTTCTCATTTTTCATGCCGTATGGCCCGAATGGGCTAGAAAATTCACTCAGAAGCCCCAGAGGCCAAATAGGTTGAATTTTATATGGAAATAGGGATTTTTGGGCCTTCTGGACTCAACCGTGAGGTTGCTTTTTGCCCAAAGTGCTCCAAAAAAAAGAGAACCCCCAGATCCAATAAAAAACAATAGAGAAAAAGATCAGAGGAGCTATGGCTTTCGTCTTCGAATCATGGCTCCAAAAAACCCTCAGATCTAGTAGTAGTAGGGAAGCTCTGATACCATGTAGAAGTTGAGAAATCCAACTTCACAGAATGCCAAGAAGACCTGCATGCAAATAACTTGTTGCTGAAAGGAAGCAGAAGACACAAAAAGCAAAGCTTGGAAAATCTCAGCGGTGTGAGAGAAATTGTATTCCAAGATAATGAAAAAGTATTTACAAGGTTCAACCTATAAAGGTGAACAAAATCCTAAAGCTTAAAAAAGCTAGGTTGCACATTAATAATTAATAAAAGAATTAATTAATGCACCTAAGAGAAAGCTTAAGCACTAAAGAGTAATAACTTAACGAATTAAATCAATATGATTTAATTAGTAAGCAAACTAAATATTACTCTAACACCCCCCCTTAAGCTAAGCGCAGGGGGAAGCTAACCTAGCACAACTATGAAAGCAGGAAAAGGGTCCTGGCAACAAGGCCTGATCAGGTACCTAGTACAAGGAAATCTCTGTAAACCGGAGACAAAGGAGAAAACCCAGTGGGAAAAAATCCTCTCCAAAAAAAGAGATATAAAAGCAAGCAAAAGACAAAAAATGACTTCAAGAGACTCTCTCAAAGCCATAAGTAAAATTAGAGCTCAACTCTAACCTCGTTAATATCAATTCCTTATTTAAAATAATTATTTATTTAATTACTAATTCAATTTCATGCAAATCACTCAGTTTTCAACTTAATTTCATAATTATATTTTATTAACTGAATGTGCAAATTTAATTGCATAATAATATTTAATTAATAGTTAATATTTTTAGCATATTAATAATATGTGAATTGATAACTAAATATCAATTTATTGATTTATTAAAAGAGTTATAGTTAATCCCTTAGTTAAGTCTCTTAACTCAACCTTCTGATTTAGAACTAATAAATCAATTCCTTTTAACTAGTGTGCATATAATCGTATGATTATATTTTAATTATAATTAATATCTTTAGCACCACTTAATAAATAAATTGATAATCAATATCAATTTATATTATTCAAACATTTAATTTAGATTTTTGATTTAATATTTAAGTAAACCTTTATTTTTTATGCAGGGGCATTCTTGGGTCCTCGGTGAATCTGCATGGTGGTGTGTTATTTTGGTCCCGTGTTACTCGGTTGCAGCTTTAACCGATGGTCTTGGTTGAAGAAGGAAGCTCAGTTGCTGAAGGAACTCGGTAAACTCTAGCACTCGGTGGAACTTGTGCTTGGCGATGCTTATGGTGCTCGGTCGACATGCCTGCTCGGTGATGCCTAGTGTGGTTGGTGTTTTACTGATGCTCGGTAGTTCTGGCTTACCAGTGAGAGTTCTTGAAGATTTGTTGGGCCGACTTGATGTATTTAATGTTGGTATCTAATGTTACATTCTCCTAGGTAGATCTAGAGGCTGACATGGAGAATTAAATAATTGTAAGGCTGTTTGAGAGCTGACTATTGTTGCATTTAATATTTGTTTGTAGTAGAACCTGACTTGGCTTAGGAGTTAATTATTTCTTCCAGATGACTTGTGGCTGAAGATTAGTATTTAAGGAGTTTTTGGGTAGATTTTTAGGGGACATGGAGAGTAGATTGGAAGTCCCTAGCCCTAACCTTTATCCTAATTAATAACAATTTTGACCATAGTCCTAACCTACCCTATCAATAATTATAAATCTAATTAAATCATAACCTTAATTAATCCCTAAACCTAACCCTAACCTTGGTTGAACCTAAACCTTAAGCCTAAAACTAACTAGGATGACCTAAATAAATACTAACCTTAAATCTTACCTTTACTCAAGAAACCTAATTCAAATTGAGCCTTAATATTAATTGAACCCAAACACTAACCCCTAGTGATAATCCAAATTATAACCTGAAGATTTATCCTAGAAGACTAACTACCCTAATCCTAATTGGATCATAATTGAATTATAACCATAATCATAATTCAATGCTAACACTAACATAACACTAGCTTTACCCTAACCCTAACCATATAACTATAATTGAACCCTAAGTTTAACCCCAACCCCAACCCAACCTTAATCTTAACCCAATCTTTATCTAAAACCCCCAACCGTTATTCTCTTTATACACGCTTCTCAACCCCTTTTACAAATGTAAACACAAAGACAAATTGTATAGATAATTCAAAAATATATGAAATTATGCTCTCTAGTACAAATAAATGGATATTTATTAGGGTGTGCAAGATTTTTTCAATGTGATTTTCACTTGTAAAATCTAACATTAATCTTATCTCTTACAAATAAATTTTCATTAGTGTTGGAAAGTGATAGTTTGAATCCTTAAATTTCTACATTCTAACCATTTTATCAAGTAAAATGGTTATGTATAGTATCTAAGTAATTGGGTTTTTAACTTCAATAAAATTCAAAACTAAAGTGTGTTATGAATAAAGTGTGTGTTCATCTTTAAGTCTTGAATTATTTAAAATGTTGATCTTACTTGATTTGAGTGGGATATTATGTCTTTCATTAATCACATAGTACTAGTCTTTTATTTTTTTAATTGAATCAAATCGAATATACATAAAATAAAAACTACCTAATAGCTGAAGTGAAAAAATTATAGCATGATACAAGCTATCATAAAAGGGTAGAGATAATAATGATCACAACAGATTCACAAAGTCCAAAAGATGACATTACATAGAAACAATATTTTAAAGATGGAAAATATTAAACACAAATCCATATGACATCTATTCTAGAGTTGCTCATCCTGGTCCTGTATTTGACAAAGACATAACATGAATAACACATTTTTCTTGGCAAGATCTGCCAGTTGTGAACACAAGAAAACCACCTGAAAATTTGTTAGAGTAAAGCACTAAAATATTAATTTCTTGTAAATAGTTGCATGAGAACATCACATAACACCTAGCTTTCTAAATATGTTGTAAAATAACATGTCTCATAGACTCCACAATGATATCGTTATGTAAACCAAAACCAAGAAGAGCTTCCTTCCAATTCAGATTATTTTGAAAAAATAGATAAAATAAACAAATTCCATTTTTTTCTAGCAAAAAGGCAATCCCAAAATATGTGCTTCATATTTTCGACACAAAAATAGAAGGAATAATTTGTTGGTTGAATTTTAATGCGATATAACCTTTCTCCAATGGGAAATTTATGATATAAGACTTTCTAAGATAATATTTGTGTAGTGCCCACCCATAGCTTACTTTTCAATTTTATATTGCCAAAGTCTTTTAGGCCACTTTTATATGCGTGTTGATATTTCAGCTTTATTATGTAGTTTTGGATGTATAACATTACATGGTGATTTTATATTGGTTAATTATGGAATATCATATGTTTCTAGTTAGATGATGTTAGTTACTTTGATGATGATTATTTATATGTTTAAAATGTTGTTTATGTTTATGATTTTACTTATCCCATACTTGCATGTGTATGAGTATCATGTATGTTTTACTTTTTTGTTTGACGCGTTTGATACAGTTGAGGCATGGATTTGTAGTTACCTACTTGCAGGATCCACATGATGTCCTGATCCCTATATATATATATATACATTCATGCTTGTCATTTATGTAGGTTTGCAGGTATCAAACATCGACTTCCCCGAATTGTAATGCCCTGCCCGGGAACCTAGAAGAAATTAACCTAAAAAATGTTACTAAGTTTACCGAATAATTTTTTTCTTTAAGAGTTTACAATCAACAATAAATAACAATGCAGAAGCAATCTAACATAAGACAATACATATTCATAAATATAACTCATTAACGGATTTCAAGTCTCAAGGGTTCCATGATGTAAAATTATGTAAACATAAATAAATATATTAAGAAAAATTCATACCATAATCACATGATATATCTTAGGTTCATTTTAAAATCCAAATTAAAGTATTCCTAATCCTTGACTTAAACGTAATGAAAAGAACACAAATCGTTAGGTACACTAACATATTCATTCCAACTCAATAATAGGATACATCCATTACATCAATGTAATCAAAGGTACATACAACAAGATACAAATTGATACATCATAGTCTTCAAGATAATACAACTTCCACAACACATGTCACATGGATACCAATAATATAATACAAGTACATATACATCTAAATCAATGTTACTAACCAATACACACAATGGAATACAAGATATACATCTCATGAGAAAGTCTCCAAGAAAACCTATAAGAAGATAGAAGAAGCATTAAGGACCATCCAAGCACCAAGTCACAAATGCTAGATCTCAATGATAATAGAATCACTACCACCCAACCACATAGAACTAAGAAGTCCACTTCCACTATGCTAAGGAGATAACACCAAGCCTTACTCAAGGAAATAACCAAACAATCAAGACTAATTTGCAATGGTACACATGATAAAATGGTAATAAGTGGTTACAAGGTTATGAAGTATAAATGATCATGACACAAATCAAGTGTACCAAATGCAATGTAGGAACCTAGGACACATATAGGGAAGTTTCATCACATGAGTCAACTCTAAGGTCACCTGGTAGCCTCCCTGGACCTCGGCCCCCAGTGACTCTATGCGGTATCGATAGTCCTTTCAAACATACAAGGCTACGAACTATGCCAGAACACACACCACACTGGGTGACAAGCATCATCTCCCACTCCCATCCTTAGCATGTACTAGCACTCAAGACATGAGCGAGGAATAATTATCTTTTTAAATGTTTATATCCTAATAAATTTATTAAGTTATCACTTATTAAGTCAAATTACAAAGGATACCCAAACAACCACTTTAGGGCTCCGACACCTCCAAAGTAAGCCACTTTCCTTCTATGCTCCTAGATAACCTACCCTAATGCTCCCAACAAAAGAAGCAAAGAAAAATAAAAACCAAAATCATAAAAGATTTCCATAAATCAATTAACCATAAATGTCGTCAAAGACAAGTACTAAAGTGTAATAAACAAAATCTCATCCTATACAAGGATCCAAAATGTCCATCCCACATTGGACATCTCAATAAATCTAGTAGCAAAAATACACATGGTCTCATAACACAATATCAATAAGAATCAATATCAACAAAGCATATTTCTCTAAACATGGAGTAAAACATAATCCAAAAGATCATCAGTCAGATCGTAGTACAACTACCATAGAAGAATCAAGGTGACCAAGTTAATTAAGACTCAACATAATAATGGTCATCACCTCTTCAAGGTCAAATATAGTAATGATTGAGACTAAATAGAAACATGACATCATGTATCACAGATATACCCAAAATAATACTCTTATAATTGAGACACCAAAATGGCTATAAATTTTCAACCATATGAACTCAAGTGTAAAAGAAACAAATTCATAAAATAATTTTAAGTTCAAAAGGCAAAATTTCACCTAGGCATCACTCTACCCGTACCAACAATTAATCACAGATGAAAACCAAACAAATCTCCAATAACAAAAAAAACATGACAGATAATATTTAATTATAGTCTAATTAAATTTATAATTTCTTAAAATAAGTATAATTTAAAAATAAAATTTTAATTAATTAATTATATTCTAACACAAAAATAAAATAAAATTTAATTAAATAAAACACTAATTAAAAACAAATATACTCTTAATTGTATTTTTTAAAATATAACTTAATTTATAAAATTAACATAAATCATATATTAATCAAATATTTTACAATAATTAATATATGCATTAATTAAATATCAAATAACATAAATATTAATTTATTAATTATAAACTAATTTAAAATAAACTAATTCATAAATTAAACAATATTAATTAAATTATTAATAATACTAAATAAAAGTTAATAAAAAAAGTATATATGGGGAAGAAGTTGGGGTCAACTCCCACTCCCACTCCATGCATTTACAAGAAATGGGGTGCATTTTAAGCAAGGGTTGCACCACTGCAATTGGAGTCCCTACCTAATGCAAAGATTGAAAGATTGGCTTAGTTGTACAAATAAAGCCCCATCTTGAAGCTTGGAAGAAAAGTGATTGCTTATATCCTTTACATACCTGTAGCCATCAAAGTGCTAACAAAACAACACAAAAACTATACTTTATATTAGATCAATCTAAAGACATTTAATCAACATGAAATCATTAAAATGATTAACTTCCTTCGGGCAACATGCTAGAGAGGGGGAGAAGCAGAATGATCCCACATTTCTTCCAGTTTCGTTGGCCCCCTCTCTAATATAGTAATAGAAACTAGATATAAACTAGAGTGCTCGCTCCTTCCCCTCCTTTGTCGGACCCCTGAAATAAATATGCTAAACGTACCTCTATCGACCATTGAAGATAGGTGAAGCGGAGGCATTTCATATGACCTAACCTATCTTAAAGGTCATTGCAGAAATGATTGATACCCATCCCAGACTATGATGGTAAGAGAGTTAAACCTGCCTTTCCACCAGAACAATGAAGTTGGTTGTGGAATGATCCAACCATCAGGGAGAGCTTTTATGTGGGCTTGACCCCGCCCTCTCTTAATTGGGATGGTCAAGAGAAATCTTCGAGACCCTAGAGTGCCAAAGACTGCTATTTTGAGCCTACTCCTATTTTTTGGGATCCATAACCATATATGACAAACAATTAGGATCAGATTTGTCCTCTGATTGTATCTCATCATTTTCTTCATTGGAACAAGTTTCCATGGTCAGTAATTGAAACAAAATGTAAAGCTTTTATTTACCATGTCTAGTGGAGGGATTGTGTTCTTCAAGATTCCACGTCATGTACTCATAATTATTCACACATTCTTGCAAAAAATTGGAGCCCAAAGAGTAATATTTTCCCTTTAGGCCTAGATTCTATAAATAATTAAACACCAACCTATAAGCCAAAACAACCATCTTTTAATTTCACTTCTTCATGGCAGAATTCCATCCTTTAAAACACACCAACCAATATTTTAATCCAACCCACCAAAATTTATGGACCCACAAAGAAAGATCTTTATTCAATCCCATATTAGGGATTTGAGAAGCATATACATGATACCCAAGAGGCCCAAATCCTTAGGCTATAAAATTAGGAACAAATATATTAATCAATCAACTAAGAAGAAATGTTTCATGTAATCCACATGTATTAGGACCAAATTCTATCCATGAAACGGAACCCAAACGACATTTTTTTTTGGTCAATAAATTTTTAAAAACTAAATCTTGTGAATTCAAAAGGAAATAGTCTCGCTTCAAGCCCTAAATATAATGAAATTATTTAGAACCTTGAACATTTTTTATTCTACCTACTTTAAGCCCAAATTCTATTCAAAACATCAAGAACCAAAATCTTGTCTTGAAGTAGTAGACACAGTAGCAAAGTGTCTAGTTGTTTACCTTGATCCAATTAGGTATATCACAAAAACAAGACAAACAGTTGTGCACTACCAATAAAAGCTAAAATAAACACTTAAAACAAAACCATGCTTTCCAAAAACATTTGGAAGTACGGTTACACAAACATCCATTTTTTTCTTCAAATTCTCAATGGATCACGTATTGTGACCAGAAACATTGATGTTAAAAAATAGTCCATACGCAATAGGCTCCAGATGAATATAATTGATATTTATATGAATTGTGGAAATCGGTTATCACTAATGTACAAACATTTTATATAGCATGTTTAATTGTTTATAAAATGACATGTAACTATAATGGTACATTGGTTTGGAGTTGGTGATGCTCACCTTAAACCTCACCCTTTTCTAAATCTATACTAGTTCTAACCTGGACCACTAGATGGGTTTTCACAACTACCATTTCATATGAAGTTTTTATACCTTGGCATCTATAATTAAAATGGAATGTTCTGACTAGGTGATTTCTCCAACCTCAAACAAGAGAAGGGGATTCACATCTAGGTAAACCTATTCATGTCTGAAAGGTTAAATCCCAATTCCGTGGTCTCTACTTGTCCCATACAAATTTGCACTTATAATAATAGAAAGGCCAGTGATGAGATTGTTCTCAAGGTCTATCAGTTCGTTCTGGGGATTTTCCTTTGTGTCTATTTTTAGAGTTCCATTGATATCATTGTTTCATAGCCTCCCGCTTCATTCAGGCCAACAATCATTTACTGATAGTGATGCAAAACTATAGGGACGCTTACAGTTTAATTGCACAAGTTTTGTTGAGTCTAATTGATTATAGAAGAGCAGGGTGTTCACATCATCTAAAAATATCCTACTTGATCACAATATCACTAACGATGTTTTGTTTACTTGATTGCACTAGAAAAGAAACCTCACAGAGTCTCAAGCTAGGACAAGTTGAAAAGTTTAGATGACACTGGGCCTATCAGCCTTCCAATTTCTAATACTTTGTAATTCAAACTTAACAAATATTAGAATGTGTGATTTGATATTAACTGTCAAGAAACTCAAACTAAAGGAACCTACAGAGTCAGTCAATTGTTCCAGTGATTCAAACCATTCCAAAGCTTCAAATGCCTCAAATGAATTATTACTCAGGTCTCTGGCATTATTCATACTGATATTACACCTCAAAACATCGAAGATCATAGATATTTATTTATAATGAATACTTACATGTATTGCAATCTGTTCATTCCTGAAAAATCATGTATGGTACCACTCAGGTTATTATTCCCCCAAGATACATAAACAGTTTTATAGGACAACACAAATATTTCTTGTGACCAAAACATCACATAGATGTTGTTCATGAATTGATCAAAGCATTGAGAGGGGAGTGAAGGCTTCTTCACTCCTTGTGGCAAGGACACTCTTCCTTGTGGCCTTTGTTGCCAATTTCTTGCAAGGGCCAACAAAAAATTCAAAATCAGCCCCCAAAAATATACTACCTCCTACTAAGCCATATGCCGTCTTGGACTGTTGCCTGGTTACAGACACATGCAAATGACATCTGTCGTGTTAAGCTGTTGCTTGGTTACAGGCACATGCCAACCATGCAAACTGTTTGGAAAATGACACTTGTTCAATTTTGAAATCACCCCACCTATTTTCTATGGAATTTTTGAATGAAAAAAATAAAAAGACTACCTAGAAAAATCAGCAAGGCCAATGAGAAAAGAGAAAGTAAAAAATGAAAAATTCAATTTAATAGGAAAATTTCTTGAGAGCATAGGATAAATAGAGTTTGCACAGTTTCCGAGAAGCAAACTAATAGGAAAATGATACTTGAAAACTTTAGTCTCCTGCCTTAACTATAGGGACTAATAAGCCACCCCTCCTTTAAAGGTTGTCGTGGGGTGGCCACCTTCAAGGTGTGTCTCCCCCACACTTTTTTTTAATTATATTTTTTAATATATATTTTATTTTTACAGTATTTTCTTGTGAACTTTTTTTTCTAGTGACCTTTTTTTTAATAACAAAAATAACAATCTCTTTTTTTATAATAATTATAGAAATTTTTTCTTTACATATATACTTTTTCATTAAGGACATGCACATTAATAAAATATATAAAATCTTTTTTTTTCAATATATTTAAGTTTAATCTTTTGATAAATACACATTTATATTTTTAGACGAGCATTCAATAAATCAAAGGGAAGTAAAAAGAAGAAGATCCTGAAAAGATTATGAATTTTCCCTCAACCCTACAATCAATTTTTTCCTCTATTCAAATTTACTCAAAACAATGGGATGCCTTTACCTAACATTAATCCCAAACTCACACATGCAACCCCAAGCACTGAATGTATAAATTTAATTGCATAATACTATTTAATTAATAGTTAATATTTTTAACATATTAATATATATGCAAATTGATAATTAAATATCAATTTATTGATTTATTAAAAGAATTATAGCTAATCCCTCAGTTAAGTCGCTTAACTCAACCTTCTAATTTAGAATTGATAAATCAATTCCTTTTAACTGGTGTGCATATAATCACATGATTATATTTTAATTAACAATTAATATCTTTAGCACCACTTAATAAGTACATTGATAATTAATATCAATTTATATTATTCGAACATTTAACTTAGATTTTAGATTTAATATTTAATTAAACTTTTATTTTCATAATTAGACCTTTAACTAAATCAATGATATTTAATTAATTTTTATTAATTAAATATCTATATATTTAAAATTTCATATTCATAAGATATAATTATTTTAAACTCATAATTAACCTTAATTAAATCTTTAATGCATTAGTAACACAAAATTCACATCAAAACACCTGACCAACAAACATGAAGGAAAATTGACCAAACCCATAAAGTAATAATCAAGTTCAAAGAAATGGTTCATGAATGATGTTACCTTGATGAATGCAGAGGGTAGCAGATAAGATACTTGTCCCCTA